>LR751511.1:11304-98737 GCA_902729485.2 Mus minutoides
CAATATGAACTAACCAGAACCCCCAGAACTCGTGTCTCTAGCTCCATATGTAGCAGAAGATGGCCTAGTCGGCCATCATTGGGAGGAGAGGCCTCTTGGTACTGCAATCTTTATATGCCCCAATACAGGGGAATGCCAGGGCCAAGAAGTGGGAGTGGGTGGGCAGGGGAGCAGGGAGGGGGAGGGGGAGGGGGAGGGGGAGGGGACTTTTGGGATAGCATTTGAAATGTAAATTAAGAAAATATCTAATAAAAAATTTAAAAAAAAGAAAGAAAATGATGGCAGTGCAGGTCTTCAAAGATTAAAAAAAATAATTATTTACACACCTGAGAAATGGTAGAAGAGTTAAATATGAAAGTCTTATGGTAAACTGTACAAAGTACATCAAATGAAAGAAGAGAATGTAAATCCACACTGGAAAATGTGCTTTGTTTCATTATTCATAAGTATTTTCTCCTTTATGAGCTGTAAAAAGTAAGGCTGTATAATTTTATAAGGATATGCATTTAAACTTATTTCTATTTTCAAAGTGTGCTTCATCTAGACCAACCTATCCAGTCAACATAGAGTGTTTCAAATGGAATCTAATAATTGTATTTTTACTTATTTTGATTTATCAAAATTATTTTTGAAAATCTTGTCTTTATGCTTTTCCTCCCTTCTACGTTATTCTTGTATAAATCTTTCTGCATAATATTGTGTTTCATGTGGACATTTAATACAAGTATTCGGTGTATTTGAGTATATATGACCCCAATAAAATCTGCCCTCCCTGTTTCCTCCCCCATCCTAATAGTGCCCCTTGTTTCCCTAAAATTGTTCCCTTCTACTCTACTCCTAGGTGTGTACAGCTTTTCATGTGTCTATAGTGATATACAATATTTTTCTTTGAGACTGACAGGTTGCTATAAGTTTGAAGTTCAGTTAAATGTATTATCTTGCAAATAATACAATTTCATTATGTTTTATGAAAAAATTAATTTTCTTCATCAATTCCTCTATTAATAGACAGCTAATTTTAATTCAGAGCATCTTCTTTAAATAATAAAAATTTGGGACTCATTAAGGTATAAAAAATTTAGATCTACAGTTATTCAGATAAAGATTCTATTAATAACGATTCATGTCTGCATACTCTCCCATTTTACTGTCTTTGTATATCAGAAATTCGACTGTGAAGTTTCTTAGTGTGTATTTATTTTGCATATTTATGGTTTTTCAAAAACAATTTGGGGAATTTTGTTTTGATGAATCCTGGTTTTTGGAATTCATTTTTTTTCTGTGTATGTTTATGGAGTCCACAGGTGATGTGAGAGTTATTTTTTAGTTATTGCCTTATAAGTTTATCTTTTCTGAGAAACAACACCTCTGGTTTTGTTCATATTCTAGCATTTGATTGTTTTAAAACTGTCTTTGCTGTGATATCTTAAAAATTGTTGTTCGTAAAAAAAAAAAAAAAAACTCTGTGGCTGATTGTTGAATCATTTTTATGATAACTGCTTTGAAATACTGGTAAGATTATTTCAATCTGTATTCATCTCAGTCATGATAACTTTTTTATTCATGTTATGGTTCTGAATTTTCAATGATGAATGGTACACTGGACATTTTAAATTCTGTACTATAAGCTTCTGGGTCCTGCTACATTTTTAGTAGGAGACTCCATTTTTGAGCTGTATAATAAAGGTTGAAAGCTGATTATCTTCAAATTTACCTTAGAGTATATCTATACCATAATGGGAAGTGCAGAACTTTATGTCAGTCATTTCAAGTGGATATAAGAAAAATGCAGCTTTTTACAGGACTTTAGCATATACTCAGTGAAAGAAGACCATTGGCTATTATTGTTACAATTAGCCAAGGATATAACATAAGCTGGTCCCTGTACCTCAGTTGACCACTTAGTTTGGGAGAAGTGGAATACCAACTACATCATCTTCTACTCTCTTGTTTTACTTGATGGAAGATAATATGGAACGATTAGGCTGGCATATACAACTTACATAAAACTAATAGCCAGCTTTGAAGGATCTATAATAATCTAAAAGTCAAGTCTCTACACATGCTGGTGAATGATTAGATTAGTTTAAATTAAGTAAGGAAATTTACCTTAAACATGGGCTGCATCAGTCTTTTCTGGATATAAAAAATAGGAGAAATAATTTGCAAACCAGTCGTCCTTGACCTCTACTTCCTGCCTGCATGCAGTGTGACCAGGAGTCTCAAGCTCCATCCATGACAATCCTACTTTGTTTTGTTTTGTTTTGTTTTGTTTATTTTTGAATTGTGAACCAAATTAAGCATTTCTTCCCTTAATGTTTTTATGGCAGGTATTTTTGTTTGTTTGTTTTTGTAGCAACAAGGCAAGTAAATACATCAAACAATAAACAGAGAAAATTATAGTATAATATTTGAATTTACTCATGTAGACTAACTAACATCTTGATTAACATCTCTCATTTAGATTTGATTTGAGACAACCACATGGTGCCCTAGACATAAAGCATAGGGGCACAGTGAGATGTCTACTAGTCTTGATTCTTTCTAACTTATGTAGTCTCAGTTTTACAGGAGGGGAGGACCTTGTTGAAGTTCATTAAACCATGGAATAGTGGTGCTTCCTGCATTTGCTAGGCAGATAACAGTTCACTTGCTGACACCCTTGTCCTGGTGGCAAAATAACAGTACTTTATTAACTTACTTCACAAGGTAGGAGATGGCTACTTAGCTGTGTCACTTATAGTACAATGGTGACTATTCTGAATACTAATTTTCCACATAGAAAATTTGAGTACTGTTGACTATCCCAAAGAAACAATGTTTCAATGTGTTTGTTTTGATTTATTTCTTTTTATATCATCTTTAATCTTTATTAAAAGTCCAGTGGTTATCTCCTTCCCGTTCTGCCTTCCAAAACTTCCTCATCACATTTCTCCTGCCCCATCTCCAAGAAGATGTCCCCACTCCCCCACACCCTACACACACACACACACACACACACACACACACACACACACACACACATACACACACATACACACATGCCACCAGGACTCCCCATTTCTTAGAGCAGCTCAAGTCTCTCAAGGTTTGGGTGTTTTTTTCTTTCATTGACTCCAGATCAGGCACTCCTCTGCTGTATATATTTGGGGGCCTCATATCAGCTAGTGTATGCTGCCTGGTTGGTCGCTCAGTATCTGAGAGATTTAGGGGGTCTCGGTTTGTTGAGACTGCTAGTCTTCCTATTCGGTTGCCCTCCTCCTCAACTTCTTCCAGCCTTTCCTTAATTCAAGCACAGGGGTCCCCAACCTCAGACCATTGGTTGAGTGTAAAAATCTGCATCTGTCTCAGTCAGCTGCTTATTTGACCTCTCAGAGGGCAGCCATCCTAGATTCCTGTTTGTAAGTATACCATAGCATCAGTAATAGTATCAGGCCTTGTATCCTCCCCTTGAAATGTATTCCAAGATGGGCCATTCAATGGACTTAATTTCCTTTCTTTCCTTCATTTTGTCTCCATTTCTGTACCTGCAGTTCTTATAAACAGGAACAATTCTGGGTCAGAGATTTTTCTTTTCTTTTGTTTTGTTTTCTTTATTGGATATTATGTTTATTTACATTCAAACATTGTCACCTTTCCCTGTTTACCTGAAACACACTATCCCATCACCCTTCCCCTGCTTCTATGAGGATGACCCCAAATCACACACCCACTCCTGTCTCCACACCCATGCATTCCCCTACACTAAAGCATCAAACCTTCATAGGACCAAGGGCCTCTCCTCCCAGTGATGTCTAACAAGGCTCTCATCTATTACTTATGCAGCTGGAGCCATGGGTAGCTCAGTTGGTGGTCTAGTAACTGGGAACTCTTGGGGGTACTGGTTAGTTCATATTGTTGTTCTTCCTATTGGGTTGCAAACCCCTTCATTTCCTTTCTCTAACTCCCTGTGCTTAATCCAATGGTTGGCTGCAAGCATCCACCTCTGTATTTGGCAGAGCCTCTCAGGAGACAGCTCTATCAGGATCCTGTCAGCAAGCATTTCTTGTCATCTGCAATTGTGTCTGGGTGTGGTGTCTGTATATGGGATAGATCCCCAGGTGGGGCAGTCTCTGGATGGCCTTTCCTTCAGTCTCTGTTCCGCAATTTGTACAGAGCTAAACAAATTCTCTACTCAAAAGATCAAGAAGCAACTTAAGAAATGTTTAACATACTTAGTCATCAGGGAAATGCAAATTAAAACAACCCTAAGCTTTCACCTCACACCAGTCAGATTGGCTAAGATCAAAAACTCATATGGCAGCAGATGCTGACAAGGATGTGGAGAAAGAGGAATACTCCTCTATTGCTGATGGAATTGCAAGATGTTACAACCACTATGGAATTCAGTCTTGTGGTTCCTCAGAAAGTTGGACATACTTTTACCTGAAGACCCAGCTATACCACTTCTGGGTAAATATCCAGAAGATGTTCCAACATAGAACACATGCTCCACTATGTTCATAGCAACCTTATTTATAATAGCCAGAACCTGGAAAGAATACAGATGTCCTTCAGCAGAGGAATGGAAACAAAAAATGTGGTATATTTTCACAATGGAATACTACTCAGTTTTTAATAACAATGATTACATGAAATGTTAGACAAATGGGTGGGTCAGAGTTTGTAAATCTGGGATGGCAACCTTATCCCTCCCATTGCTGCCCTTTCTTTCTACTGGAGTTAAACTCTACAATTTCCCTCTTCCCCATTGCTGGGCATTTCATCCTTTGAGCCCTGAGAGTCTCTTACCTCCCAGGTCTCTGGTACTTTCTAGGGAGTCCCTGAAACTTCTACCCCACCAAAGACATTTATTAAGTGCTGTAGCCTAAAGGGAGGTTAAATTAGGGCATGTCTTTGAAAAGAACATGGGCTTAATCCTCTATCTGGCTTCCTGTTTAAAGATGTGTTTCCTTCTTGTCATGCATGTTCTTGTCATTAAGATACTCCAACCATGAGGCTTTGTACTTTTGGATGACTAAAATATAATACATGAAGAAAGAAGACATGAAAATGGCATCATAGGGACCAGGGAGGACTCATCATTTGGGAAGACTGGACTCTTATTATGGTTTTTTAATGCTTTTCCTATACACTAATTGCCATCCTATGCCTTTGCAACTCTGGAAATAATTTCCTTTTTAGTCTTGCTATCATTAATTTCTTCCTTTCCCCTTGTACTCTTTTTCTTTCTTTTTTTTTCATTTTTATTAGATATTTTCTTCATTTACATTTCAACTGTTTCCTGAAAATCCCCTAAACCCTCACCCATCCCCCACCCTGTTCCCCTATCCACCCCACCCACTCCCCCCATTGGCCCTGGCATTCCCCTGTGCTGGAGCATATAAAGTTTGGATGACCAAGGGGCCTCTCTTCCCAATGATGGCCAACTAGGCCATCTTCTTCTATATATATAGCTAGAGACATGAGCTCTGGAGGTACTCGTTAGTTCATGTTGTTCTTCCACCTATAGGGTTGAAGACCCCTTCAGGTCCTTGGGTACTTTCTCTAGATCCTTCCTTGTACTCTTTTTCTGGAGAAATGTTTTCATCATCATAGATCCTGGAATGACTTCAAATTCACTATGTAGAAAAGGCTTATATCAAATTAGTCAACCTCCTACTTTAACTTCTAAATATCTCAACCACAAGTGTAAATCATGGTTATTGGCTAACTTATACTTCGTTGTTGTTGTTGTTGTTGTTGTTGTTGTTGTTGTTGTTGTTGTTGTCCTTATCTGTCAGAAGCCATCTAGGATAGGCTAAGGCTAGCAATTGGTCTTCCTGGAAGTGGACCACTGCTGTTGCATAATTTGTGATGGGTGAGCTCTGAGGCAATGTCCCAAAGAGACTTCATCTCAGGATTGCTTCTTGCAGCTGTTAAACCTTTCAGACCAAGCCTACTCAGTCAGTCAACAGGTTCTCCAGAGTAGGAGGAGTGAGGATTACAAAGAAAAAAAAAAAAAAAAAAAAAAAAAAAAAGACAACATTGTAGCATGACCACATTCAATTCTGAGACTGAAGGCAAATTTAATTTCCCCAATCTGATTTTTATACCATTTTAATTATATGCAAGTATTAAGGTTGAGCAGTACAATAAGGAACTAACAAGTCAGTAAGCAAAGTCCCTTGATTTTCTTCCACGACAATTGTTTAAAAGGCCTTGTCTTCTTTTTGTTTTGTTTTGTTTTTCGGTTCTTTGAGACAGTGTTTCTCTGTAGCCTTGGCTGTCCTGGAACTCACTTTGTAGACCAGGCTGCCCTTGAACTCAGAAATCTGCCCGCCTCTGGCTCCCAAGTGTTGGGATTAAAGGTGTGTGCCACCATTCCTGGCCTAAAAGGCCTTGTCATAATGACCAAAATACTTGAGCACACTTCCTTGTCCAACCCCAAAATCTTGCCTGAAGCCTACTTCTTTTCTTCCACCCTAAGATTAAAATGCCTGCCTTACCCTAATTCCCTATTGTAGCCTAAAGTTAGATTCTTGCTGAAACTTACTTTGTTATCATGCCCTAATGCCAGATTCCTGCCTGAGCTTATGTCCCTCTCATGTACAAGGTCAGATTCCTGCCTGAAGCCCATTTCCTTGCCCTTGGCCAATGTCAGACTCCTGCCAAGGGGCATCTGAAAAGTCTCTCACACCTTTCCTATCATTATTTAATTCATATAGTTATCCCTGGGCATTAATTCTTTCTATTTACCAGAATGCCTACAAGTCATCAGAAAGATGAACTTTCATGAATTAATGCTGTTTAGATGAATTAATGAAATACTGCTTTGAACTTTTTATTGATCTCTTTCTGTTATTTCCATTTTATCTATGAGATAACTTTTAAAAGAAAATTTTATCTAAGAAGGTATAAAAAGGCCAGAGAAAAGAAATAATGCTGTTGAATAGTTTGGCTTGGGGGGCTCAACCTATCCATCCATTCATCTAACCCTCCATCCATATTCACGTGTCTGTTTGTCTGTATATATGTGTGTAGGTATATGTGTATGTATGTATTAAGATGGAGGCTGGTGATGAAATAGGTTTGGCCTCTAAAAAAACAGCTCTTCAAGAGATTTTTTGTAACAGGATATCTGATTTTGGTCAGAAGGAGAAGAACACAGCTCTTTTAGAATGTTTTTCTGTTTACTTTTAACTGGATATTTTATTTATTTACATTTCAATTGTTAGTCCCTTTCCTGTACTCCCCTCCAGAAAACTTCTATCCCATCTCCCCCCAAACCCCACCCCCAACCCTGGGCTTCTATGAAGATGCTCATAATTCTTTTAGATTTTTTTTCTTAATTGGATTTAGTTAGAGAGCTGACACAGCTCTTTTAGAATGTTTTTCTAACAGCTATCCATAGAGGGCTCTCTGAAAATGGAACATAGTTCTTATATAGAATTTTTTCTGACTTTCAGATGTTAATTGAAAAACCCAAGAATTACTTTTAGAATTTTTCTAACAGGATTTCTGACTTGGTCAGGAGTCCAATAATATTTTATAGAAGTTTTTTCTGACTTTAGTCAAAAAGCCCATGAGCTATACAGAGAGTTTTTAGAATGTTTTCTAGCAGAGAGAGCTGTCGGTAAGCTAGCTGCCTCTACAAGAGAGTTTTTAGAATACCAAGAAAAATCTATCAAGAGCAGGGCAGAACACACAAACACATTACACACATACTACACATGCACACACACACACACACACACACACACACACACAGAGAGAGAGAGAGAGAGAGAGAGAGAGAGAGTTTGTAACCCATGATTAGACTTAGTCATTTGTCTTTGCTGCTTCCAAACAACCCCTCTTCAGAACCCCTCTCCAAGCCAAGACTGGTTAATGTGTAAATGAGAATGTAAATGAATATGTTAGTGTGTATGAATGTATATGTTTCTGTGCATATTTGCCTGTATAAAATATTTTAATTCTTTTTCTTCCCTTCCTCTCTAGTTCACAAAGAGTTAACCAGCCTAGCCAGATAGGATTCTGGATGCCTGGCTAATGAAGGGAGCTATAGAAATAAATTCTTGGCACATCTTCTGGACATTTGCCCAGGAGAGATATTGCTGGATCCTCCAGTAGTACTATGTCCAATTTTCTGAGGAACCACCAGACTGATTTCCAGAATGGTTGTACCAGCTTGCAATCCCACCAACAATGGAGGAGTGTTCCTCTTTCTCCACATCCTTGCCAGCATCTGCTGTCACCTGAATTTTTAATCTTAGCCATTCTTACTGGTGTGAGGTGGAATCTCGGGGTTGTTTTGATTTGCATTTCCCTGATGATTAAGAATGTTGAACATTTTTTCAGGTGCTTCTCAGCCATTCGATATTCCTCAGTTGACTGTTAATAAGAACACATGCACCATTATGTGCATAGCAGCCTTATTTATAATAGCCAGAGCTGGAAAGAACCAGGATGTCCCTCAACAGAGGAATGGACACAGAAAATGTGGTACATTTACACAATGGAATACTACTCAGCTATTAAAAACAATGAATTTATGAAATTCCTAGGCAAATGGATGGATCTGGAGGGTATCATCCTGAGTGAGGTAACCCAATCACAAAAGAACTCACATTATATGTACTCACTGACAAGTAAACATTAGCCCAGAAATTTAGAATACCCAAGATACAATTTGCAAAACACATGAAATTCAAGATGAACGAAGATGAAAGTGTGTTCAGTTCACCGCTTCTTAGAATTAGGAACAAAACTCCCATGAAAGGAATTACAGAGAAAAAGTTTGGAGCTGAGACAGAAAGGAAGAAAGGATGGACCATTCAGAGACTTTCATACTCAGGGATCCATCCCATAATCAGCCACCAAACGCAGACATTATTGCATATGCCAGCAAGATTTTGCTGAAAGGACCTTGATATAGCTGTCTCTTATGAGGCTATGCCAGTGCCTGGCAAACACAGAAGTGGATGCTCACAGTTAGCTATTAGATGGAACACAGGGCCCTCAATGGAGGAGCTAGAGAAAGTACCCAAGGAGCTGAAGGGGCCTGCAACCCTATACGTGGAACAACAATATGAACTAACCAGTACCCCAGAGTTTGTGTCTCTAGATGCATGTGTAGCAGAAGATGGCCTACTGGGCCATCATTGGGAAGAGAGGCCCTTTGGTCTTGCAAACTATATGCCCCGGTCAGTACAGGGCAACACCAGGGCCAAGAAGTGGGAGTGGGTGGGTAGGGGAGTTGGGGAGAGTGTATAGGGGACTTTCAGGATATCATTTGCAATGTAAATGAAGAAAATACCTAGTAAAATTTTAGAAAAAGAGAAAAAAAAAAGAAATAAATTCTTTACTTCCCCTCCCTCCTTCTCTCCTAGTCATTCCCTTTCCCCTCTTCTCTCCCACTATCCTCTGATACTCCACTACTTTTCAACAGAGAGACCTCCAGTGGATATCCATAGACATATCAAGTTGCAGTAGACCTAGGATCATCTTTTATCATGGTTAGACTACGCAACCCATTTATGGGAATGGGATCTAACAAAGGGTAAAAGTGTCAGAGACAGCATAGCCTCTGACTACTCCTGCTGTTAGGACTTCCACATGAAGAGCATACTGTACAACTCTTACATTTGTGGAAAAGGCCTAGGTCCATCCCACATATGTGCCCTGTTAAGTAGTTCAGTATATGTAGGTACATATGGGTCTAGGTTAGTTGATTCTGTATGTTTTCCTGTGGCATCCTTGACATCTCTGGTTCCTTCAACCTTTTCTCCCTCTCTTTCATTATTAATATTAATATTAAGGGAAATGTTATTATTAAGGCAATATTAAGGGAAAGCGCACAGATCTGTTTACCAACTAAAGCAAGGACATTGTAGCATTCATTATACAGGATGCCACTGTTCCAGGAGACTAAGTTTCCGTGAAGTTTTCACCTTGGGACCATGTCCAGGCTTTTCAGCCTATCAGGCGGGTCACTAATAGACTCCATATAGCACTTCCCCAAGCTCTACCTAATGTTTTGTTGTGGGTCTTTGCATCTGTTTCTATCAGTTGCTGGATGAAGACTCTCTGTACTCAGTTGTTCTAGGTGCCTGTCTGCAAGAATAGCATAATAATGTCAGTTTGGGGTTTTTTCTCACAGCATGGGTCTCAAGCTGGACCAGTCACTGGTTGACCATTTGCTCTACTCCTGGTCTATCTTTACTCTGTACCTTTTGTAGGAAGAACTTATTCTAAGTTTAAGGTTTTGTGGCTGGGTTGGTAACCCTGTCCCTGCATTGGAAATCATTTCTGGTTACAGGAGATGGCTGGTTTAGGCTCCATATCCCCTAATGCTATGAATCTTAGGGTTGCCCTCATAGATCCCTGGGAGTTTCCATTGTCCTACATTTCTAGCTTATTACAGAGATGCTTCCTGTACACCAGTTCTTTCTCCCTGCACACTTATGCTCTCTCCTGCCCTCCTTTATCTCAGTTTTGAATATACCCATTTTATAAATATAGATCAGTTTTCCTAAGTACTCTCTTCTCATGAAAAAAAAATTTTCATAATGTGCCAATAGTAGTTTGAAATTTTATATACTTTCACAGACATATTGTGTATAAGGAAACAGCTTTTTCAGTTTGTTATACTACAAATCAAGAAGTACTATTGCTGGGTTATATAATAAATGTGTGATTAGTTTATAAGGAAACATTAAAGAGTATTCCAGAGTGGTTTTATTGCATTTTGGATTGCTTGTTTGTTTGTTTCTTATCTTCTTGAGCAATGTTCACATCTTTGCAAAAGTAACTTTTATTAGCATGACATAATTGTCCTGTCACATGCTTACTGCTGAATAACCTCACACTTTTTAGCTTTGTCTGAACTCTGTCTGGCTAGGTTTGCTCAACTCAGCTATTTTGATCCAAAATTCTTCTCTAGGTGAATGATTCAAAATGGCTTCTCTCGGTTTCTGACTGAGTTGCTCTGCTTGGCCTCAAACTATCTCTGGCAATCTATTTAATCTGGTTCTTTCTCATTCTCTGGAACATTCTGTCTTCACCTGCAACCTGTCTGTGTACAACTATCTCAGTAAACTCTGCTCTGCTCTTTTAAGTTGCCTGTTGTCCCTGCTTGTTCTTATGAGAGTTGGGAATATCCTAAGACTCATTCTGTCAGATTTTTCCCTGATTTGTCATATTTTCTGTCTCTCAATTAGATATCATTTTCAAATATGGCTGCTTCCTTTCACAAACTAACTTGATCTTCATTGTTTGGAGTAAAGCTATGTACTAAAGGAGTATATGCATTCTGGCTGTATCACATGCACCTAGATGGCCTGTGAATACTATCCCTGGCCAGAGCAGGTATTAAAATTCCTCTATACAACCTTTCAAATCTTCTTCAGGAATGGGTGCACTGGTTTGGAATTAGTTATTTCATAGATAGGTAGATAGATAGATAGATAGATAGATAGATAGATAGATAGATAGATAGATTTGTGTGTGTATGTGAGTATTATGTGATTTTATATATATATATATATATATATATATATATGTGTGTGTGTGTGTGTGTGTGTGTGTGTGTGTGTGTGTGTATGATATAAATATGCATATATGATATATATGAGACAAAACAAAACAAGGTACAATAAGACCATTTCTCATATCAAGGCAGAACAAGAAAACTCAACTGAAGGAAAAGAGGCTCAAGAAAAAGCAAAATGTAAACATACCTGCTCTTACATTTAGGAGTCCCATAAAACCAGCAACCTAATTGACATACATTTGTGCAGAGCACCAGAGACCCATTGCTTGCCATTTCAGTCTCTGTAAACGTATATCAACCCAGCTTTGTTGATTTGGTGGGCCATGTTCTCTTAGCATCCTCCCTCTGCTCTGACGCCTATAGTCTTTCCTCCCTGCATTCTTCCGTATTCCCAGATTTCTGATGGGAAGGAACCAATGGAGAACTCCAATATAGAATCTACATAACATTTGACTGTACTCTGTAGGCTACAGAAAGAGAAGGGTAGACACCAATCGAGCCACAAAACTTTCCACCTATACTCTGTCCTGCCTACAAGGTTTGCTGGGGTTATGATGGCAGAACTTATAAGAGTGGCCACCGATGTCTGATTTGATAGAACCAAACCAACTTGGCAAACAAAAACAAACAAACAAACAAACAAAAATACAATACAAAGCAACAAAATGAAACAACGAAGTGATTCTTCATGATATTCTGCAATACTCATAGATCTGTGACTTGTGCAGTCAGAGAAGCTTTGTCAGGCAATACATTAATTTTGGTTATTTCATAGACTTATCAAAGTATTCACTATCATAGTTAACGTGCATTTTCCTAAGAACAAATGATTGAAGCTCCTTCCAAATGCTGATTTTTTAAAAATTTGCATATCTTCTTTAGTGCAGTGTCTATTCATATTTTGAGCATTTTAATTAAACTGTTGTCATATGATTAACTTTTAGTAATTCTTTATATATTGTTTAGAAAAGCCTTATTAGGTTACTGTTTTGTTGGTAAACCAAAAAAGTACCTAAAGCCAGTATCTTCAAGGCAGTGTCTTTTTTTCCATTTCCTTGAAACTAGTATTTTAATTAAAAATCTAAGACCTTGAAACTTAATGGTTAATTGCTAAGAGCTTCTGAGTGCTGTGTTGTAACAATACTTTATATTTTTATGTGTATTAATGATTTAACTCTCAAAATTCTATCACAGTCACAAATTATGTAAATATAACTGCAAATAATGCTGATCAAAATTTCAATTATTTGGAAATAAGTAGTTCCCAATGTGGCAGTGTGCATGTTTGTATGTGGACAAAAATAATCAGTACTTACAAATTTATTGATACATTACTAGGTCAAACTAGGCAGAAACTATTAAGGAAAATTTTTCCCCCTCAGTAGGAGTCTTAATTAATTTTCTTTGGAAATTTGATACAATATAGAATTATCTAGGAAAAGAAAACCTCTGTTGAGGGATTGACTAGATATAATGAACACTGGGCAACTCTGAATTTATCTNACACACACACACACTATATATATATATATATATATATATATATATATATATATATATATATATATATTCTCAATGTCAAGAAAAAAGCATACTTTGATGCTTGAGTTTTGGTTCATAAGTTTTTTTTTTTTTTTTTTGGATTTTTCGAGACAGGGTTTCTCTGTAAAGCCCTGGCTGTCCTGGAACTCACTTGGTAGACCAGGCTGGCCTCGAACTCAGAAATCCACCTGCCTCTGCCTCCCGAGTGCTGGGATTAAAGGCGTGGGCCACCACGCCTGGCGGTTCATAAGTTTTTACATGAATTTATCACCATTATTACTTCATATGCAAACAAGGGAAAGAAAGTTTCTCCTCTCTTTAATCTGACTAGATTCTCAATTAGCTGGCACATTACTGCAAACATATTTCAGTGAAAGTTTTTGAATGACCTATATATTTTCAATATGTGTTTTTTTTCTAAAATTACAAATAAGATGTAACTTTGAATAAAACTTACATTTGTAAGTTTTAATTATTGTAGTACTGTTACATTAATTTATGAAATCTCAAACTTGGTACAAGCGGTTCATATTGACTTCTAACATTTTGATTGATGGCCATAGTTTTTCAACTGTCATATGAATCTTCTTCTTACTTGATGTAGGTTTAACACATCTTAAAACATGAAAGAAATTACAACATTTACTGTCTGATAAATATAAGTATTTGATAAATATTTATTAAGGGAGACAATTAGTGAGGAGTATGCTTAGTGATTATATGTGGGTGTGGTTCATTATTCACACTTACAGCATTATCTCACTTTCCCCCTTTCATGAACCCTCTCTTGAAAGTCCCATGAAATAAATTAAACAAAAACAAAACAAAACAAAACAAAACAAAACAAAGCCAGAACAGGTAGTCAAAAGAATTCTAAATAACACCATGAAATCAAGAAAATGACAAATATTAATATATTGCTTATAAAATAATAACTGACTATTAATTATCTCAATGTAAAGAGAAAGAAACAGAAAGTATTAGCAAGGTGAATGAAGAAATACAGGGAGTGATAACTAATATTAAAGACGTTTCAAAATAGACATATTAAAACCTCATATTTCATATTTTTCCTAAACTATGCTCATATATAACTATGGAAAATTAATATTGCATTATCTAATAACAAAGCAATAATGCCCTTATTAGTTACAACAGGTTAACCAATAAGAACACTACCTCAGGTATGGGTTACCAGCTTTTTTTTTAATTAGATATTTTCTTCATTTACATTTAAGTGTTGTCCCATAAGTCCCCTATACCCTCCCCCTGCCCTGCTCCCCTACCCACCCACTCCCACTATTTGGCCCTGGCATTCCCCTGTACTGGGGAATATAAACATTGTTAGACCAAGGGCCTTTATTCCCCAATAATGGCCAACTAGGCCATCTTCTAATACATAAGCAGCTAGAGACATGAGCTCTGGAGGTTCTGATTAGTTCATACTAGCGTTTATATTGTTGCACTGATGATCAAACATTACAGCATTCCAAGTGATCTTGACCCCATTTCTTACCACCCGCCAATGCAGATTCATAGGTCTTCAACTGGCTCAGAGTTATAAAGGCTCATGATTATTAGGATACAATATTTATATAGCCTTTTTGAAGACTTACTTTCATACTGTTTGGAAAATACTAATGTCTTTGTTTTCATACCAGAGACTTTTTGATTCTCTATTTCTTCCCAGAATGACATTCTTCAAGCATTAGTAAAGGCTGACACTGCTTATGTTTATTGATGATCACCTCCATCTTTTATCTCTCTTGAAAACTTATAATAATTACTCTGGATTCCAATAGCAACTAGATCTCTACCCGGATTTTATGTGGATATTTCTATAATTAAATTAAATTTGGCATTTCTAATGAGGAAAAATAAATATTTATCTACATAGTAGACAAATAAAATAGAGGAGCAAGATTTCACAAAATAATTAAATTGTTCTTGAAAGTGGACTGCATTGATATCTTTGGCTCATATCCCTTATATATTACTCCATTTGACTTGTAAATTTCTTATTCTCTATGGGATATTCTTATTTGCATCTTGGCATTCTACTTTGTGGCTTTATTGGATAATAGGATCTTTAAAATGCAAGGGAAAAACAAAAGGTGAAGCATGCTGTTTACTTACACTGTATCTTTAATTCCCAGATTTTGCTAAGCCATATTACTTTGAAGTAATTAAGTGACATACAAGACTGGAAGTAGATATAGGCCATTTCTGTCACCTTGACTGAGACCAATGCATTATTGATAATCCACTGCTGATTCCAATATGTATGTGACACTACCAAGACATGACAGCTTATATAACCTCATTCACTGATTACAAATTTATGAGCTCAATATACAATTTTTTGTTTGCTTTCTGAGGTTTAGTTCTTGTTTGCAGTATCATTGTAGCAAGATATAATTTACTCAATACACATGCTTAGGATGCTGATCTCACTACTTTTATTGTTTCATGGAAAAGGTAATTTTTGTCTCATTATTGAAATAATTCAAAGTGTAGAAAATTGACCTACTGTAACTGCTTTCTCTCTCTAAACTGGAGAAATCTGATGATATAAGTTTTATGTATGCACCATATGATTTCAATAATTTACCAGTGGTAATTTTTTTTTTTAGATATTTTCTTTAAATGCTATCCCGAAAATACCCTATACCCTCCCCCCGCCCTGCTCCCTTACCCGCCCACTCCCAATTCTTGGCCCTGGCATTCCCCTATACTGGAGCATATAAAGTTTGTAAGACCAAGGAGCCTCTCTTCCCAATGATGGCCGACTAGGCCATCTTCTGCTACATATGCATCTAGAGACAGGAGCTCTGGGGGTACTGGTTAGTTCATATTGTTGTTCCACCTATAGGATTGCAGACCCCTTCAGCTTCTTGGGTAATTTCTCTAGGTCCTCCATTGGGAGTCCTGTGTTCCATCCTATAGATGACTATGAGCATCGCCTTCTGTATTTGCCAGGCACTGCCATAGCATCTCTCGAGATAGTTATATCAGGGTCCTTTCAGCAAAATCTTGTTTGCATATGCAATAGAGTCTGGGTTTGGTGGCTGATTATGGGATGGATCCCTGGGTCTCCTTCTACGTAGATAATTATTTTAAAAAAATTGGAGGAGATATATGTAGCATGTGCACATTGAAGATATACTGGAAATAAATAACGAACCAATGACTTCTTCAACAAATTCTCCTACATATACAATCATAAGGATCCATAATCAGAGAATAGATAAAAATAAACTCTAGTAGACCAAGAAACATTATTAATGGTTGAAATTAAGTTGAGAGTACTAGAAATAGCATGGGTGGAGAATTTATAAAGCTAAAACTCCATATTTTAGGAATTCATATATGAGTGGTAAGATGTGAGGTGGAGAGAAAGATCACCTTTTCTTTTGTTTTTATTAGATATTTTCTTCATTTACATTTCAAGTGTTATCCCATAAGTCCCCTATACCATCCCCCAGTCCTGCTCCCCTACCCACCCACTCCCACTACTTGGCCCTGGCATTCCCCTGTACTGGGACATATAAACATTGCTAAACCAAGGGCCTTTCTTCCCCAATAATGGCCAACTAGGCCAGAATGATCACCTTTTCAATATTCAGTTAGCCTTAAAGTTGCATAATGAATCATAGAAAAATGAAAACTTTATACTAATGACAAACCCAAGACACAACAAACAAGCATTATTTTTCCAAATTTATAGAAAGTTAATTACTACCCTTAATAAATGTCTCAGTACTACCATCCTGGTATCCAAGTTCCCAATGAATTTAATAGCATGACTACATAATTTAATAATATATGAAGCACAGCAACAGCATTAAATAACTTAATAAGAGTTCAGTTCTCCCCGATCTCTCTGATACCTATGATTCCATTTTCATATATCCTTTCTTCATGTAATGCACTTTAGTCATCCAGATCTATTTAAAAATTTGAGCATGTTTCTGCCTAGATCTTTTGTGTGGTTTATTCTATTTCAGTAGGAATATTTCTATCTGCCATTCATTTAGGAGTTCTGTATCCTTACTACCATTTTAGAAATGCTTTCTGTAATTTTTCCAACATATAAATTATGCTTCTCCAATTTTTTCTTATGTTTAATTGTATCCCTCATTATTGAAAAGCCTGTTGAAACCTTTTTATCATCTATGCATATTTAATTATTTAGTTGTCCATATTGCTCAGCTCATGCAATGCAACTTTTAGTAAGAAAATTTGTTATGGTATTATTGTCCCTAAATATGGGAAAACCTCTAAAAAAATCTCAGAAAATATTATGAAAATGTATTCAATTACAATTTATAAATACCACAGAAGCACACATTCATATTTTTTGTTCACCTTTAATTTGGGCATGCATATCACTTTCTGTTTTTATTAAATCAAAACTTGTATATTGTATTTAATTTTATGAATCTGAGACATTTTCTCTTTGTTCTCATGAATTTTCACCAACTAAAAGCACAATTTATTTTATTTATCCAGAAAATAAAAATCCCATTGTTTAAAATGAATGATGTCCTCTTTATATCTCATTTTCTTTCATGGCTATTTGTTCAATAAAAATATATGTCATTCTAGTAGCGTCATCATTTGGTGATCACTGTGCCTGTGACCCAAGGCCACAGTGGCACTTGTAACTACTCCACACTACAGAAATAAAAACAGATAGTTACAGTTAAAGGAACCAAGGCAAGAGATTCTACATAACATCATTTTATCATCCATCATATATTACCAAATGTAAAACTAGACAATCTTCTTTGAACCTCCACAGTAAGCTCCTGTCCACCTGACTCATGCTCCTAGACACTTGGGCTGGGCTTTCTTACAAACGGTTCAGTGTTTATTAATGAACAATTTACCTGATTCCTGAATTGCAAACTGAAGAAACCCTGTCTAGAAGGTTACAAAGCTGAATATGGAGAAATGTGGCTGCTCTGTGGGTTAAATGAGAGATGTTATTCTCAGGAGGTTAATTACTACAAATTAGGAGCTTGTAGGCGTCTGGAAGCATCAGGGAAGAAATAGGAGATTAACACTGATAAAGTCTCANTGACAATAAATATATTTAAAAATAGTATAATTATCAAAAGAAATACTTTCTTTTAATACATTTTGATAAGAAATCTGATTTTATGTTATTTGGGAAGATAAATTTGACACAAAAATAATAATATTTGCCATAATATCAATAACTACAGCAAACAATCTCAACTAAATACCAGTTTAATCATTTTATATATTTTCTTCTACCAGTTGTCTTGAATTTATATTTTTATGCATGCATATTTCATTTTCTTTTATACTATATTTAGCTTACTATAATGTACCTTATCTATGTAAAATATTTTTCTAAAATTAATTTCCAACAAATTAAATTATTTAAATATGTTGAATGAAAGAACATGTTTTCTGTTTAGTTTTTTTCTATCTTGATATTCATTTGATATTAATCACTCTCATATGAGAATTAACATTCTCCTTTTACAAAGGAGAAATTTGAAGCTCAGTAGAAAATTGAGTTAACTGAAATCACAGAATCCAATGAGTCACAGTTCAATACTGGAGCATATTATGTAACATATTGGAAACTGCAAAAGATTTTGACTGACTAAGTTGCTTTAAGTCATATGTAAATACTTTCTGTTATTGAATCTTTGTTTACTACCAATTTTACACAAAAGATAGTATGAATCCCCACTGTTTATTGAATTTTCTGGTAAATACATTAAGTTAAAAATTGATAGAAGAATATAAACACAAATAGACCACCTTTTATGATGTTTGGGTCATTTTCCAGCATATTCTGTGGAGTGTATTATGTATGAAATATTATGCAATATCATCCAATAGGAAACATATTGCACAGAGAAAGGCTGTTTCTATCTTCTTTCACAATAGTTAGTGCCATAGTTAGCCCAACATTTATCATCTGTTTTCTTGCTTTTCCAGTTTTAACTGAAGCACGATGTAGTCCTCTGGTACTCTACTTACCAAAGTGTTATTAACTCTTGTAGTGTTTCAAACTTGGGGACAAAATTAAAAGAAAAAAGAAAAAATTATAACAACAAAAGAAAACAAAAAGCAAAATAAGACTGCTATTGGGATCTTTTTCCTACAACTGGATTGTCTCAGCCAGCCTTAACATGAGAGGAGGTACCTAGTGTTCCTAAAACTTGATATGCCACATTTGATATCCTTGAGAGACCTACCCTTTTCTGAAGAACATCTGAGAATGAGTGAATCTGGGGAAGAAAGTAGTTGAAGATTGGGAAGTAATATATAAGATAATAATAATAAAGATAATAATAATAATAATAATAATAATAATAATAATAATAATAACCTATCTGATTTTATACATATATAAGTTAAAATAACCAAATTATGGCAAGTTGTGACTAATTATGCGAACCTGAATGATATCTCAGAAGTTGAGAAAGAAACAGTATATATTTGATGACTCTATTTTTGTTGTTCTTTCTGTTCACCTGTACTGTTGAATATCATACAATCTGCATTTGTGTGTTTTTGTCCACAACCACTTATTACCTTGATTTGTCATGAAACCTGAATGTTTATTTCACAATTACTTAATTACTGGACAAGTTCATTTTTGATAAGTTGACTTTTTGCATGGTTTTATTAACATTTAGCTGTTAGAACATCAAACAAATAGTTAACTCTTAATTTATTGATTATTCTTAATGTATTCTTATTCACTAGGCCTTTTTATTTAGTAAATGTATACTTATTCAACCTATAAAAATATGTAGTAAACATTATAGATACCAAATATAACTATAAATCAGATGTCATTTTCACATTTATATGAGAAATCTTTCAAATTACATTATAGAAATAAATGTATAATAGATATGAAGATGTTCTATAATTGGTCAAAAACAAACCTCAACCAATGTAAGAAGATGGAAATAATCCCATGCACCCTTTCATATCACCATGGCCTAAGGGTGGACATAAATACCAGCAAAATAACAGAAAGCTGATATATACGTAGAAACTGAACAACTCTCTACTCAATGATAACGTCACCAGGGAAGAAATATCTAAAGAAATTAAAGATTTCTGAAGATTAATGAAAATGTTCACATATCATACCCAAACATATGGGATACAATGAAATCAGTGCTAAGAGGACCGATTTCATTCATAATTCATAGCACTAAGTTCTGGGAAAAGAAACTAGAGAGATATTACACTAGCAACTTAACATCAAACCTGAGAGCCCTAGAACAAAAAGAAGCAAACACACACAAAAGGAATATATGGTAGAAAATAGTTAATATCAGAGCTGAAATAAACCACATAGTAACAAAAAGAGCAAAACCAAAAGCTGGTACTTTGAGAAAATCAACATGATAGATAAACCCCTAGACAAACTAACTAAAGGTCTGAGAGGCTGTATCTAAATTAACAAAATCAGAAATGAAAAGGGAGACACAATAGAAACGAAGGAAATTCACAGAGTTAAACAAAGAATTCTCAACCGAGGAATACCGAATGGCTGAGAAGCACTTGAAAAAATGCTCAACATCCTTAATCATCAGGGAAATGCAGATCAAAACAACCCTGAGATTCCACCTCACACCTGTAAGAATGGCCAAGATCAAAAATTCAGGTGACAACAGTTGCTGGCGTGGATGTGGAGAAAGGGGAACGNTGGCCATCAGTGGGAAGAGAGGCCCCTTGGTTATGCAGACTTTATATGCCCCAATACAGGGGAACGCAGGGGCCAAGGGGTGGGAGTGGGTGGGTAGGGGAGCAGGGCCGGGAGGGGGGAGGATATAGGGAACTAGCTGGATAACACTTGAAATGTAAATGAAGAAAATATCTAATAAAAGTAGTTAAAAAAAAAGAAAAAATATTGCAATATTTAATTAACAAAACTCGATTTTGTCATTTTTGTACAATTAATATTAATTGCATGTTTATCAATTTTGTTCTTTAGAGTAATGGAATTATTGTAAAAGAAATGTCTATGTCAGTAATTAAACAGATTTTAAAAAGAAAAAAAAAAAAAAAAAAAAAAAAAAAAAAAAAAAAAAAATCAAAAAATACTAAAAAAAAAAAAAAAAAAAAAAAAAAAAAAAAAAAAAAAAAAAAAAAAAAAAAAAAAAAAAAAAAAAAAAAAAAATTCAGACCAAACTCACTTATACATATGGATGCAAAAATGCTCAATAAAATTCTTGCAAACTGAATCCAGAAACACATCCAAACAATGCAAGGTTGTTTAATTATATGACAATCCATTAAGATAACCCAGTATATAAACCAACTCAAAGAACAAATTGTGATCATCTCCTTAGATGCAGAAAAAACATTTGCCAAAATACAACACCCCATCATGTTAAAATTATTGGAGAGATCAGGAATTCAACTCTCATATCTAAAGAGAATCAAAGCAATTTATTGCAAAACAACAACCAATATCAAATTAAATATAGAGTTACTTGAAGCAATCCCACTAAAATCAGGGACAAGGATGCCCACTCTCCCCATATCTATTCAATATGGCACTTGAAGTGCTAGCTAGAAAAATAAGACAACAAAAACAGATTAAGGTGATACAAATTGGCAAAGAATAAATAAAAGTATCACTATTTGCAGAAAATATATATACATAATATACCTCAAAAATTCTACCAGAGAATTTCTCCAACTGATAAACAAATTCAGCAAGCAAAGTGGCTGGATACAAAATTAAATCAAATAAATCAGTTGCCTTCCTTATCAAATGGTAAACAGGCAGAGAAAGAAATCAGAGAAAGAATTCCATTCACAATAGTCACACATAGTATAAAATATCTTGGGGTAACTCTAACCAAACAAGTGAAAGATCTGTATTACAATAACTTCAAGTCTCTCAAGAAGGAAATCGAAGAAGGTCTCAGGAAATGGAGAGATCTCCCATGTTCATGGATTGATAGAATTAACATAGTAAAAATGACCATCCTACCAAAGGCAATCTAGAGATTCAATTCAATGCCCATCAAAATCCCAACACAATTCTTCAGACATGGAAAGAGCAATTTTCAAATTCATCTGGAAAGGCAAAAACTCAGAATAGTGAAAATGATTCTTTTTTTTTTATTATTTTACTAGATATTTTCTTTTTTTACATTTCAAATGTTATCTACTTTCCTGGTATCCCTCCAAAACCCCCCTCCCTAATTCCCTTCTCCCTCCCCCTGCTCACCAACCCACCCACTCCTGCTTTATGGCCCTAGCATTTCCCTACATTGGGCCTCTCCTTCCATTGATGACTAACTAGGCCACCCACTGCTGCATACTTAGCTGGAGCCATGATTCCCACCATGTATTCTTTAGCTGGGGTTAGTCCCTAGGAGCTCTGGGGGTACTGGTTAGTTCATATTGTTGTTCCTCCTATGGAGCTGTTAGCACCTTCAACTCCTTGGGTCCTTTCTCTAGATCCTTCATTGGGAACCCTGTGTTCAGTTCAATGGATGGCTGTGGGCATCTCCTTCTATATTTGTCAGGCAATGGCAGAGCCTCTCAGGGGACAGCTATATCAGGTTCCTGTCAGAAACACTTGTTGGCATCCACAGTAGTGTCTAGGTTTGGTGATTGTATATGGGATGGATCCCCAGGTGAAAATAATTCTTAACAATAAAAGAGTGACTGGGGCAATCACTGTCCATGACCTCAAGCTGTACTACAGAGCAGTAGTGATAAAAACTGCATAGTATTGTTACAGAGACAGACACATTGATAAATTTAATTTAACTGAAGACCCAGAAATATAACCACATACTTACAAAAACTTGATCTAGAAACTTTGAACTTAACAAAGAAGGCAAAATATATAATGAAACAAAACGAAATTATCTTCAATAAATGGGGCTGTTCTAACTGGCTGTCTGTATGTAGAAAAATGAAAAAAGAGCCATGTTTGTCACCTTGCACAAAGCTCAAGTTCAAGTGGATCAAGTGCCTCAACATAAAACCAGATACACTGAATCCGAAAGAAAAGAAAGTGGGAAAGAGCCTTGAATTCATTGTCACAGGAAAATTTCCTAAACATAACTCCAGTGTCTCATGGGCTAAGGTCAAGAATTCATAAATGGGACTTCATGAAACTGAAATCAACTGGTCATCATTTTATCTTTATGAATTATTTTCTCCAGTGATGTATTCACTACAATTAATGATCATCATCTAATACAACGATCTGACCCATGCAGACTCTCGAGATGTCATTCAGTCTCTGTGAGGTCCTAGGATTCCAGGTTTGTCGATTATCTCGTGAGGGTCCTGACCTCTGGCTCCTACAATCTTTTAGTCCTGTCTTCTTCAAAATATCTGGCGCTCTGTCATAACGCCTGGCTGTGGGTCTCTGCATCTGTTTCCATCACTTGCTTTAAGAATCCTCTCTGATAACAACTGGGTCAAACAATAATCTCTAAGTATAGCAGAATATTATTAAGAATCATTTCAATGATGTGTGTGTGTGCGCGCGCTTGTGTGTGTGTGTATGTGTGTGTGTGTGTGTGTGTGTGTGTGTGTGTGTGTGTGTGTGTGTAGCTTAGTGTTTTGTGACACTTTTAACAAGGAGCAAGGACTGTTTATGATGCCTTTGCTTACTTTTGGGACTCGTCCACCCTTAAAATGACTGGAGGTACCTAATCGCTTTTTAAAATTTGATATTTTACTTATATACATTTCAAACGTTACACCCTTTCCTGGTTTCCCCTCCTGAAACACCATATCCCATCCTTGTTTCCCCTGCTTCTATGAGGGTGCTCACCTACCCACCCACCCACTCATATCTCCCTGCTCTGGCATTCTCCTACACTGGGGCAAACAGACTTCAAAGCTCCAAGGGCCTCTCCTCCCATTGACATGAGGCCATCCTTGGCTATGTAAGTAGCAGGAGCCATGCATCCCCCTATCCCTCTTTTGTTGATGGTTTAGTCCCTGGAAACTCTAGTTTCCTATTCTTTCTATGGGGTGGCAATCCCCCTCAGCTCCTTCAGTTCTTCCCCTAACTCTTCCACTAGGGTTGCCAGGCTCAGTCAGGTGGTTGACTGCTAATATTTGCATACATCTTAGTCAGGTGGTGGCAGAACTTCTCAGAAAACAGCTATACCAGGCTCTGGTCTGTAAGTACTTCTTGCCGTCAGCAATAAGGTCAGAGTTTGATGTCTGCCATTGGGATGGATCTTAAGGTGATTTGGTCTCTGGATTGCCTTTCCTTCAATCTCTGCTCCATTTTTGTTGTTGTTGTTGTTGTTCCTGCTTTTCCTTTAGACTGGAACAATTCTGGGTTAAAATTTTGAGATGGGTGGGTGTATACACCCATCCCTCCACTGGGGACCATGTCTATCTACTAGAGGTGATCTCTTCAGGTTCTTCTATCGCCCCACTGTTGGGAACGTCTGCTAATGTCATCACTATTGGGTCCTGGGAGCATCTTGCATCCCTGTAACTGAGACTTTCTAGTGGTTCCCCAGTTCCCAACCAGAAATCTTAATTTAGGTGAGTAGGTCTACCATGAAGGTTGGCTGAAGTCTCCCATGTTTATGGATCCAGACTGAATGTGAAGGACAAGGAACACACCAGTGGAGCTCCAGTATTTATTTCTCTGCATCTGGAATATAGATATGATGTCAGCAGGCTGTATCAAGTCCCTGCTACCTTGTCTAACCATGATGGACTATAGCACCAAACCAAAAGTCAAGCAAATCCTACCCCAATTCGTAGGTTACTCATAAATTTCAACACAATGTATTCGCTACATCAATTGATAATATATTGTCAGTTTAGAGAATGAATCAACAATTCAGCTCATTATAAATCTGACCATTTAGCGCTGATTACATGGGACGAATTGCAGATGTATATTCCATAACCAGGAATGAAGAGTTACAGATAATGAGTTGCCCTTTCTGACTGTATAAAAACATAGTTACTTTTATGTTGTCTGCATTTTTGGTAGACTGAGTATGATGAACATAACAGCCTGATATAATGTTTCTTCAAACATCAAACCTTCCCTTCTTCTCCTGATTTTAAAGAGATATTTTTGGAAGGGAGATTTTGATTTTAAATTGTATTCCCACAACCTGATTGTCTATGTATATCAAAAGTAGTGTTTATCGCCAATATTGAAGATTAATATTTTCCATTCACATTGCACACAAGAAATGTTACAGGTTCAAAAATGTAAGACAGGATACATATCTTATGGTCTATATGATACTTTTAAACTTGAAAGTATCATTTTTTTAAAGCCAAAGTATATTTCTCTATTTAAAAAAAAAACATAAATCGCTGGTGTGCACTACCAATATGCACTTACTTTCTGGATAGTAAAATTATGGAGGTATGAAATTGATTCTAAAATTAGAAAACGTTTAATATGGATTGACTCTATGTGTGTGTGTGTGCACTTATAATCTTGTTATTCTTGAAACATCATGTAACAAAACTAACTTGTCATAGAAAGTAGGGTAGAAAGAAAATGAAACATAAAGAACAACTAGTAAAAACAATACTGAATAATGGATAGCATGGTTAACAAGGCTGATTTTAAGAAAATACTCTCATCTATAAAAAATCTATTATCTTCACATTTTACACATAGGGCAGAAGTTATACATATGATGTTCTTATATGAGATTTCATTCCTTATTAATTTATTCTGTGTTGTTTAGTTTCCCTCTTATAAACACCATCTATCTCCTGTATTTCATGGAATGTTCTGAGGAAAATATATGCCAAAAATTTGCTAGATATGTGTTTGACTTAGATATATGTCTGGAAAATATTACCAGTTGAATTTCAATGTATCACAGATACATAGGGAAGTAGTCCAATTTTAAAAATAAATAGCTGCTAGTATCGAAATAATTTATTATAAGTTTAGACTTCTTTTCCACTTGATTTCAATTCCTTCCTTAATGTTTTGAGATGACTTTTGGCAGGTAACATTTTATATGAAATATGACTACTATGTGTTTTCTGCTTCTCTTGGTGGTAAATTAATACTATTTCATCTTCTACATTTGCTTATTAATACATTAATTTAAATGAATAAGAAAGTGAAACATTTTCTTGTGCAACTTCACATCTCTAAATATAAGTTGAATTGCTATCTAAAATGAAAAACCAAAAAAATAAACAACAACAACAACAACAACAACAACAACAACAACAACAAAAACCTACAGCAAAATTTCTCCCTTAAATTTCTTTTGCTTAAAGCAAAAACTTTCCTCTGCTCTTTTGGAATGATACTTTGATCACCTACCAACCTAGAAATATGGAGTCATCATTTCCACTGGCGAGGAAATAAATTTTGAGAGGGTCCTTCCTTTAGATACAGGGAGGAGGCTAAAGTAGAAGTTATTCAGCCAAATTGTTGTGTCTAACAAAAAGAAAATTCATTGAAAGAATTCCTTATTAATATATATTAATATATATCATATCTGTTCCTATTCTTGATTTTGAACCCCTAAGTTGACAGTCTTCAAAAACAAATCACACTTCCTTTTAGTCAAGGACTGATGGGCATATCTCATGAGTCTCATGGCACTTTTATTCTCAAAGTGAATTCATTTTATACCACTCATCCCTCATAACTAGCTAAAGATTATGTATAAAATTAATTCTTTCTTCTCTTTTTATTTTCATTGGATGTATATATGTAGACTTTTATATCTGTGGATATCTTTACTACTTTTACTCAATCATGTTCCTTTAGGGAATATGGAGTGTTATAAGAAGGCAATCAGTTGCTATATCTCTTTTATTTTTATTTGTTTCTTTCATTCATGACACTCCTTTATCCATTTATCACCTGAACAAAAATCCCTCTTTAGGTTTTTGTTTTGTTTTGTTTTGTTTTGTTTTGTTTTTTTGCTAGTTAAAGGAGAATGAAATCTATGTATCTAAGGTTCTAGGAGAGCTGAGTGAAAAGACACATTTTCGAGATTAAAAAGCCCCCACCCAGAAACAAGTAAAACAGCTTATCTGCCAAAAAAAAAAAAAAAATACCATGAAAAGTGATATAAGTTTAATTTCCAGATCATAAGAAAAGGTGGTATAATAGAACTGACACTTCAGTGATTTTCTCAGATATCAACATATGTGCCATAGCATGCATGCCCACAGACAGGTGGAAAGAGAGAAACAGACAGACAAATAGGCACAGACATACACACACAGAAACACACACACAGACATAAACACACACAGACGCAGACACACACACACTCTATGCATATGCTTAATAACAGCACTAAAAGCAGTAATTATAGCAGTACTAATATGTGTAGTAGTGATAAAAATTCAAAATCACATATAAAAGGGTGCGTCCTAGCTAAATATTGGAGTGAATTGCACATTTTTTTTTAGTGTGAAATCTATTTGTCCAGGCAAATACTTTGTGCCCTGAAGTCACACAAGAATGAAAAAATTAGACAGAAATTTCATCTTTCCTCCTCAATCTGCTTCAATACACTAACATCTAACTTCTGGGATTTCAGTACACTTCTATCAGCCTACTTCAGTAGAAGTTTTATTGCAACGGAGTAAAATGTACCTTATTCTATGTTTATGAGGAGTAAGCGTGTAGGGGCATATCGAATCAGGTTGTATTAAATAATATGCCCCACTGTGCAAGAGGTTACACAAAATTTTATGGAAGAAAATAAATGAATGCATTTTTCCTTTATGTTGGTGAGAATATGAGATAGAGCTTCTTTTTGCAGCTTCAGTTCAAAAAGTATCCTAGTTCTGGTAAAACTTAGGTCAGTTATTGGCTTACATTTGCTGTCACTAAAGAAACTCCTATGTCAGAGGCATTGGTACCTCTACCATTTTGACTTATTAAAGTTCAATTTTCATCAGAAACACTCCATCTTATTTCAAGTTGTATTCATTTCAAGTATGAGATAATTTAAAACTGTTGTGTTTTCTCTATCATTTTGGAAACCAAGTGTAATATTCTATTCTCTCTCTCTCTCTCTCTCTCTCTCTCTCTCTCTCTCTCTCTTTCTCTCAGGAGTTGGATTCTTCCTTTCTTCTTTCATCAATGTTTAATTTTTTCCCATGTTTTAACAGATAGAAGTGGGAACTGAGAAAGTACAGATGTGCCCTACCAGCCCAACTTCAATGGTTTTATATTCATATAACATATAAATTATTCTTAACATATATTACATGATCAATGTGATTTGAAATTTGTTTAGTTAACACATGTGCTCTCCATCATCACCTGAAACTATCATGTTTTTAAGATACACCTATCATTTTACACAGCTACTTTAATAACTCTTTCCTTTTTTACTTTGTAGGAATACCCTGCTCTTCTTTGTTAACTTCTTAAAATAGATTTCTTCCTTTCCATCACCTACTGGATAGGCACAACAAATCCTGCATCAATTAAATTAACTGTGTATTTTGCTTACTGATTTGTCTTTTATTTATTTGTTTGTTTGTTTGTTTGTTTATTTATTTATTTTCCTGACAGGGATTCTCGAATATTACACTTGGTTTCCAAAATTATGGAGAAAACAACAGTTTTAAATTATCTCATAGAGTTAGATTTAAAGCCTCCAAAGGTTTGGCATGGTGTGTCCACTGACATGATCCCCATCTTTTGCTCTGTAATCCCTTTTGGCATTTTTTAAGAAGTAAGTTTTCTGTTAGTAGGAAAACTTTTCTTTTACATTGAAATATCTTTTAAGAATAAGAATGAACAGAGTTCTTTTTAATATTCACTATATGTTATTTGATGAAAGATGAAAACCTTGATATCCTAGAATTAGTGGAGATCATATTAGCCACTACTGTCTGTGACTAAGAGTGCTGGTAGGAAAAACTAGCATGGGATAAAAGGAAGCTTAGTTAACAAGGAACACAATTACAGTTAGATATGCAAAATGACTTCTCTTGATCCATAGTTGAGCACAGTGACTATAGTTAAAGAATCTGGATTGCACACTTCAGAAGATATTCATGAGAGGACTTGAAATGGTATTATCCATATAAACCCTCCAAAGTGAGAGAAATATTAAGGTGTTCGATTTAGTCATTGTCCTAATTTAAAACAATAATAGAGAAGACAAAATAGGAGAGCGAAAAGAGATACAACCTTTGGAAAGATGGAAGTATGGCTGACCACTAGAATATGTTGAAGAAAAAGTTATGGCAGTGTGCAGTTACTAAGTGTACTGGCTAGGTTTGTGTCAACTTGACACAGCTGGAATTATCACAGAAAAAGGAGTTTCAGTTGGGGAAATGCCTCCATGAGATCTAGCTGTGAGGCATTTTCTCAATTAGTGATCAAGGGCCCCTTGTGGGTGGGACCATCTCTGGGCTGGCAGTCTTGGGTTCTATAAGAGAGCAGGCTGAGCAAGCCAAGGGAAGCAAGCCAGTAAAGAACATCCCTCCATGGCTTCTGCATCAGCTCCTGCTTGAGTTCCAGTCCTGACTTCCTTTGGTGATGAACAGCAGTATGGAAGTGTAAGCCGAATAAACCCTTTCCTCCCCAACTTTCTTCTTGGTCATGGTGTTTGTGCAGGAATAGAAACCCTGACTAAGACACTAAGGGAGCTCTTGACTGGGAAGTGTCCCCTTCTGTTTTCCTCATAGTTCTTAATGTATCCCCTCTCATCTCTATGCTCATTTTTTTTTTGCTTCTGTCTCAATATTAATATACTTTGTAATCTCCTTTCCTTTTCTTTTTTCTAAAATATTTTATGAAAGTTTATACTATCTTTGGATTTTAAAGTATCATCCTTTTTAATCATCTTCTATTTTAATTTTCATTAATAATTTTGTGTCTCGAAGTTAGATTTTAAATGTATCCATGACCTTTTATTTTTATTTTTTTTTAAATCTGAGAATGTGTTACATAACACTTTCATCATATTCAGCAGATATCCCCCAATTCCCTGATATCAACCCCCTTTTTCCTATACCCTACTTTGTGTCCTAGTCTTAAGTTCCTGAGTCCAGTTTGCACTCTTTATGTCTCTGAGTTACTTTTGATTTAATGTTGACAATATCTTGTTTGAACAACTGTTGTTTCAGGTATTTTTTTCTATGTTATGTTGAGAGTTCAGCATCATTACTTTGCTTAACCTAATAATTAAAATAGCACCTTGTCTCTAACTATGCACCATTAATCTTTATAAAGTTTTTTTTTTAGTTTTCTTCTTTTTATTAGATATTTTCTTTATTTACATTTCAAATGCTATCTCGAAAGTTCCCTATACCCTCCACCTGCCCTGATCCCCCACCTGCCCACTCCAACTTCTTGGCCCTGGCATTCCCCTGTATTGGGGCATATAAAGTTTGTAAGACCAAGGGGCCTCTCTTCCTGGTGATGGAGTTTTAACATCCCTATTTTTCTTTTCTTTTAATTTATACTCATCTATTTTATATCCCAAAGTCTGTCCTCCTCTCGGTATCCCCATTACAGAGACCCTCCCCCTTTCTTCTTCCCCTTCTCCTGAGTGGATTCCCCACAGCCTCTATCCTTCCACTACAGCTGTAGCTTGACCATGGTATCTGTTCCCCAACAAGGCTGCCTTGTCTGGCTTCAATGAGAGAGAATGTGCCTATTCTGACAGAGACTTGAGGTTGCAGAGTGGAAGGATAGAGGGAATGTTTTATGAGTGATTTTGTGTCTTTATCCCTCCACTGGGAGTCTTGCCAGGCTACAGGAGGTAGTCTCTTCAGGTTCTATGTCTCCACTGTTAAGTATCTCAGCTAAGGTCACACACACTGACTCCTGGGAGCCTCTCCCATCTCAGGTCTCTGGGACATTCTAAATATCCTCGACCAACTCTCCCTACCCTGATAGCTGCAGATTGGAAATTCATTCTCCTGACACTCTGTCTCTCTCATGTCTCTTATCACACATGATTCTGCCCACATTCCCTCCCTCCTCCAGTCTCCCACCCATTTCTTTCCTCCCTCTGTCTCCTATGACTCCTTTGTTTTCCCTTCTAGGTGTCATTCACTCATCCCAGCTTGGGTCATCCTTCTTGTTTAACTTTTGGGGTCTATGGGGTGTATCATGGGTATTCTTGCTTTAAAGCTAATATCAACTTATCAGTGAGTACATACCATGAATATTCATTTGGGACTAGGTTACCACATTCAGGACGATATTTTCTTTTCTTTCTTTTTTTTTCTTTTTTTTTCTTTTTTCACATTTCATTTTTTTTAAATTTTTTATTAGATATTTTCATCATTTACATTTCAAGTGCTATCCTGAAAGTCCCCTATGCCCTCCCCCCGCCCTGCTCCCCTACTCACCAACTCCTACTTCTTGGCCCTGGAGTTCCCCTGTACTGGGTCATATAAAGTTTGCAAGACCAAGGGGCCTCTCTTCCCAATGATGGCCAACTAGGCCATCTTCTGCTACATATGCAGCTAGAGGCACGAGCTCTGGAGGTACTGGTTACTTCATATTATTGTTCCACCTATAGGGTTACAGACCCCTTCAGCTCCTTGGATACTTTCTCTAGATCCTCCATATCCCAGAAAATTAGAATAGCCAAGAAACAATTTGCAAAACACAAGACAATCAAGAAGAATGTATCCAAGGTATGGATACTTCATTCCTCCTTAGAATAGGGAACAAAATACCCATGGGAGGAGTTACAGAGACAAAGTTTGGAGCTAAGATGAAAAGATGGACCATCCAGAGACTACCCCACCTGGGGATCCATCCCATAATCATCCACAAAAAGCAGTCATTATTGCATATGCCAGCAATATTTTGCTGAAAGGACCCTGATATAGCTGTCTTCTGTGAGGCTATGCCAGTGTCAGGAAAATACAGAAGTGGAAGCTCACAGTCATTTATTGGAAGGATGATATTTTCTAGATCTTTCCATTTACCTGCAGTATTCATGATCTCCTTTTTAAATAGCTGAATAGTATTCCATTGTTTAAATGAACCACATTTTCTGTAACCATTCTTCATTTGAGGAATTCCTGGGTTGTTTCCAGCTTCAGGCTATTAAGTAAGAATAAACCTGCTATAAACATAGAGGAACACATATCCTTATGGTATTGTGGAGCATGTTTTGGATATATGGCCAGAAGCTGTATAGCTTTGTCTTCAGGTAGATTTATTTCCAGTTTTCTGAGAAACCACCAGATTGGCTCCCAGAGTGGTTGTACAATTTTGCAATCCCACCAGAAATAGAGGAGTGTTTCCCTTTTCCAGATTCTTGCCAGTATGTTTTGTCCTTTGTACTCTTTATCTTAGCCATTCCAATAGCTATAAAGTAGAATTTCAGAGTCATTTTGATTCACATTGCTTTTAAAGCACATTTACAACATTAAAATCCTAAAACTAAAATACATTGTTTATATTCAGAACAATAAGCTGTGATATCCAAATGATTTTAAAATATATATACAGTTTTGTCCTATGTATACTTTAAGTGAAATGTTTTCTTTCATACAACCTCTATATAAAATAAACCTGGCTAAGGTTTTCTCTATAGTAAAAAGTATGGTTTAATTTCTTTAAATTTAAAAGAGCTTTTATTTCTGTTTCTTGTATAATACAAGGTGATTCTTAGTGATGTTTGCTTAGGTTTTTTTTTTTTTTAGCCGTAGTATATTTATGGTTATTTTGAAAATTTTAAACATAAAGAAATACATCTTAGGATGTTCCCCACAAAATTCTAGGCTGTGGTGTCAAGTGGTATGATGTATTAATTGTTTAACTATCCAAATGCAAAAAATATTTCATAACCATGAATCATAACCATTTATGCCTGCTTTATTTGCAACTCATTTCTTCTGTAAATGAGTTCAACTAAATGGTTTTTATTAAACTGAAAACACAATGTCATAATAATATTTCCTAGGATAATGATATCTATTTAGTTCATGGGCATATTACTTAAATTATTGTATTAAAAATGTTAACAAAACCATAACCAGCAGTTACTAACGTAATTTTCCTCACCCATTTAAGCACAGTCTTTCAGTTAGAGCAATTGAATGAAAATTTAGGGATTATACATTTCTACAAATATTAAGGTTTTTAAATCTTTATTAAAATGTATGCCTATCAAAGTAAATTAATAAATTCAGATTAAAGAATATGAAAAAGTGTACAGCAGAAAATTAAAAAAAAAAACACAAAGGAAGAGAAAATGCTTAAATCTCAAAGATCCACTAATTCCAATTTTGACTGATTCATGAGACAGTCTTTCTGTTCTCTCACTCAATAAAATAATGTTCAAAGTTTGTGTGTAAGGCTGGTCAGGATGGAAAAGAAAGAGAAAAAAGCATGCCGGGAAAAGTAAAATAAAGCCATCCAGCAGCCCAGCTGACCATTTTCCCAACAACCACTTTTTCAGTTATGAAGGAACAGCTGGTCAAAGCTTAAGAAATTTTTTTTCTCCTACCTGTTCAATTACAGGTTTGTTCTTCTCCAGCTCATTGGAGCCATTTTTAACTTTTTACACTTTCTGACACTTATATCTACTCAAGTGTCCTTTAACTACACTCTATTTTTTGTACAGACCACTCAAAGTCCCTGATGTCAAACAGTGTCTGTTCTATTTTGTAACCATCTCTCTTTGGACACAGTGTGATCCAGCTAAACCAAGCACTTTCTCTCACAAAGTAATATCTCCATGCCTTAACTCTTCTCTCATTAACTTATTGTTTAATCATTAAAGCTTCTATAGTGTCTGGAAGGCTGATGACACTGCAGGTTCTTGATAATAGGAATTCTTACTGCTTCCTCTGAATGACATTTTCATTTTGTGTATGACATCTTGGAATTCTTCAGTTGCAGAAGTACAACTGGTGTCTTGTAGTAAATATGAGTGATCTTAATGTTTAACAATTGTATTCCTTTAAATTTGGTATATTAGAGAAACAGGAAGGAAACAGCTTACTTGGGGAGAAACACTAAATCACTCTGTTTTCACTATTTATGCAACAAAGTGCACACAACTGTTTCATATAAGTAGTATGAATGAATGACAGACTTCAGACTTATATAAAAACTGTGAACATCTATCTGCAATCAAATTTCTTGAAGGACACTGTATAGAAGTTGAAGAATATAATTCAACATGAAAGCAGAGTGTTTTATTTCTTTGGATTTTACTATTTGATTTCTCACCCTAGTCTTAAAATGGAAGGTTAATGTTTTTTACATTGAAATTCTGAAGTTAGCCATGAGATTTCATACTTGAATTCTATTACAATGAACAGACCCTTTTCATACATACATTATTGAGTGTTTTGCTCACATGAAGGCTGATTATTTCTAAATGTTATTTGTAGGTCTGCATCATTCAGTCCATAAATTTTAACCAAGTTGTGGGAGTTCATGACCTGGCTAACTGAAGGCACACTCACATTATTCCTTTAACAAGATACTGTGCTTTTTCTTCTATGAATGAATTCCTGCTGTACTCTACATCTTTTCTTGCAGGGATGCAGGCATGTTGCCCCCTATTTGTGCCTGGTTCTCTGGATTGCTGGGAAAAGCACAGTATTCATGTTCTTTTCCCTAAATTATTGATTTATTTTTCCCGTAAACACACCTGCATCTACCGTATGATTGCCTGTTTCCATGTGCTTGATGTGCATGCCAGAATGACATGTCCTTTTTAAACCTTCTTTACGCCAACCTTTCCTCTGGGAAGGTATCAACCTTGCATTATTCACAATTCCATAGCCACTCAAATCTATGCTCACCAGCTCTAAACTCTCTCTCTCTCTCTCTCTCTCTCTCTCTCTCTCTCTCTCTCTCTTTCTCTCTCTCTCTCTCTCTCTCTCTCTCTCTCACACACACACACACACTCTCTCTCTCTCTCACATACACACACACACAGAGACACACACAGAGACACCTCACACACACACACATACACCCTTTCTCTAAAAAGTAAAGCCAAAAGTGAAAATCAAGACTGCCAACAAACAAACAAACAAAAAAAGTAACAAAAACAGCAAAGCCAAATGAAAAGTGTAAATACACACAAAAACACAAAAGCAAGCAATCAACACAAACATCAGCAACCAAAAAATGAAATACATTTAGTTTTGACCTACTGCTCCTGGGCATGGAACATTCCCTGAAGTGTTGTTGACATACTCAGTGACAGGGGAAAAACAAAACAAACAAACAAAAACCAAAAACCAAAAACCAAAAACCAAACAAAAGAAAACAACTACAGCAGAAACAAAATAATAGTATCTCTCATTTGGTAAAATTGGCATATCTATGGAGAAGTTGTTGCCCTCTTTATCTCACTCAGGGATGAATTGTATCTCACAGGGAGGCTTTAAATCATAGTCTTGACTACTCACATAACATTTGTATAACTATTACTTACACACACACACACACACACACACAAACACACACACACAATTTGAATTATTAATAAAGAAAAGATATAATAATAATAATAAAAAAGATATCATTGAAAAAACTTTAAAAAGTCCATTTGTACTACTATTATACCACTGTGTTTTCAGGCAGTTCACTCTTATAGGTCATAGGGTTTTAAATTAGATAATACTGATAATTATTTGTTCTCCTCTGATACTGTTCAAAATACTTTGCCTCACTATAAATTTTCATCATAAAAAATGAAGTTTGGCCGGGCGTGGTGGCGCACACCTTTAATCCCAGCACTCGGGAGGCAGAGGCAGGCGGATTTCTGAGTTCGAGGACAGCCTGGTCTACGGAGTGAGTTCCAGGACAGCCAGGACTATACAGAGAAATCCTGTCTCGAAAAACCAAAATAAATAAATAAATAAATAAATAAAGTTTGGTTGGCATTAGTCAGATTTTTTCTTATTCAATAATATACAATAAAACTTGCATTCCAATTCATGTAGGGTAACTAATAGCTTGGCAATATCCCTAATTAATTAATTGTGGTATTAATATATAGAAATAATGCTTTTCAAAGAGTATTAAGGCTTACCTGTTCAATGATTTAATACTAAGGATGTTTCAATCTGTGGAATCAACACGAATGTATATGCACTTAAGATTCAGGAAATACACACACACACAGACACACACAGACACACACACACACACACACACACACACACACACACACAGACACACACACACACACACTCACCAGTAACAGCCAGAGAAAACCACAAATACATATAAAAATGAAATTGATGAAGCCATATTCATCAACATTGTAGTGTGTACACGTATTTTAATCTAACAACATGGCTGCTCAGGCAAGGGATCACATCAAAAGATATTCTAGGTCTATGTTACCTGGCCAGAATGCACACATACCTTGGATAACAGTGTGATCTGGCTGGAATGAAGACATGCCCACAGTGTACATTTTAATGCCTAACAATAAAGGTTAGTTTGAAGAAAGAAGTAAACATATTTGAAAGTGATTAAGGAGTAGACAAAGTATTGAATCAGAAAGATTTGACAGAATGATTTAGAGATGTGATTCTCATGAAAATACCTCAGGAAAGAAAGGTTATTTAAGAACAGGCTAGGGGCCAGGCATGGTGGCGCATGCCTTTAATCCCAGCACTCAGGAGGCAGAGGCAGGCGGATTTCTGAGTTCGAGGCCAGCCTGGTCTACAGAGTGAGTTCCAGGACAGCCAGGGCTATACAGAGAAACCCTGTCTCAAAATAAATAAATAAATAAACAAACAAACAAACAAAAAAGAGCAGGTTAGGGAAAGAGAATGAATTAGACACAGGTAGTGTGTGTGTGTGTGTGTGTGTGTGTGTGCTTGTGTTTATGCGTCTATGAGTGGCAATTTTACCAGTATAGATTTACAGAAACAGGTTACTCAGAGAACAAGCTTGACTCAGTTGAAATCAGAATGAATCAACAAATGAAACAATGAGAATGAGACAGAAGATTACAACATATTAACAAAGTTACTATGAGACCAGGTACAGCAATTAAGTCAGAAGATGATGGAATTTGGTAGGGGCTGTTTTTGATGCTAAGGTCATGTTCCCCAATTGGTTCTTGATCTATAAGTAAAGAAAGCCAGTGGATAATTGCTGGGGGAGGTATCGGCAGGACTATTGGGTCCTGCAGATGCAAGGATGGAGAAGAAAAGTTTTTTTTTTTTTTTTTTTTTTTTTTTTTTGTCATATTTTGGAGGGAGAAGAACACAACAATAATGTGAAGTCTCAGGAGTAACTGTGGCCTGTGGCCACTACTACAGGCAGGTGGCCAGAGATGTTTGACAGGGGCTAGGTGGGAATAAGCACTGAAGTTTAGTGCAGGTGGGAGGAGCAGAGATTAAAAATATTACCAAGGACACATTTCTCCAGGTGGAAGATAGCAGTACCCAACAACTGTGTCCTAAGGCAACTTGAAAAGGAACTCTCTCTCTCTCTCTCTCTCTCTCTCTCTCTCTCTCTGCATCTGTGTGTGTGTGTGTGTGTGTGTGTGTGTGTGTGTGTGTTGTCCAAGGATTCAAGGGAAGCTGATTCAGGGCAGGTACTGTGGTCACCTCACAGAGCTAAAGGTGGGTAGAGCAATAAAACTACACACAACAAAGCGGATTTACTCAGTCGGCTTGGAAGACTAGATTGTACAGAGGCTAGAAGGTTTCAGGCCCAGGTCTATTGATACCTAAAACGCTAAAGGAAAGCCCAAGTAGTTTATTAATTTATATTGGGTATGGTTTTCATTTAATCCACACTTCTCAAAAAGTATAATTTACTTTAGTGACAATGACAGGTATATACATATTAATGTATAGTTTATATATGCACATTTAATTATATATTCATTATATAGACTTTGATGAATCTATTAAGAGTTTGCATTTTCTTCTCATTTTTAAAGATAAACTCTGAAGAAGCAAAAAAACAGTTTTTGGATCAGATTTACATTAAAAAGAAACATTGGTTTGTTAACACTTAAAACGAAGTGCTCTTAATAAGTATTTAGCTATTATTTGAAATACTAATCTCTTTCCTTCACAAAGAAAGTTGGGTCATATAGAGCATACCTATTTGTAGTTTTCAAATTTGAGAATGTAAGGAATAAAAGATTTATTTGTATCTTAGCATTTAAGAATTATAACCTCTGTTAAAAAATGATTTCTTGAAACTAAAAAATGATTTAGATATCTAGATAATGTTCTTAGAAATATTCTATAGGCTTTGAGAGACCACTAAGTGACCTTAGATACTTTCACCTTATGGAGGACACTAGATTCTGTTTTTAAATTTCATGAAAGTATAAGCTGAAATAAACCCACTCCCCCCCCCCAAAAAAAGGATTTATTTATATGAGTATGTCAATAATATTTTTTCTTTTTTTCTTTTTTTCTTTTTATTCATGTGTGTTTATGTAGTTCATTTGATCAGGTACTGACAGAGATCAGAAGAAGTCATTGGCTTACCTAGAGCTTGAGTTACAGGTTTTTATAAATGATTGGACATGAGGGTAGGTACCTTGGATTAGGTTCTATGGAAGAACACCAATAACTATTAACTGCAGAACCATCTTCATCCATAAATATTCATGTCTTACTAAGAATTAAAAGACCTGCATTTATAATTTAGGATACGTACTGAATACACAGTATATTAAAAAGCTAATTTTTGTAACAACATATGGTTGAAACATAGGAATACATGAATACTATGATGTGGGACATTTCATATTTGATCATTTTCACCAATTCATCATCCTTATTTAACCATAATCTCTCCTGCTACTGTATAGGACATTATGAATATTCCTGTGTTATAAGGAATTACTCAACATCTGCTTCTACGTGGTTTGGAGATCCAAGGGCTGTTTTTAGAACCCTAAACAGCATTTATTAAGTTTGACAAGTAATTATATTTACTCATAGTAATTTCAGTTCCATGTTGTGAATCAGCACAGGTGTGACTAGCAGTTATATTTCTTCATCCACAGAACCCCTGCTGTACACAAAGCATCCACTAGCAATTTTTGTTAATTTATTTAATTGCCTGGGGCAGCTGGAGCCACTCTTTTCTTCAAATTTGATGGTTTCTGTTGTGATCCATATAAAACAGAATAGTCTGAAGAGGGGCCACTTGTAATTACAAGAATTGAAATGTGAGCACACTCATGTCTGACGCACACTTGGAGTCAACCATGGAGAACTTAAATAGAAATCTTTGAGATGAGATACAGCAACTCAAGACTCAAAAATCACTTGGAATGAGATATAAACATTTACAAGAAATCAACATGAATAATACAAGTGTTGCTTTTAAAAAGATTATGAAGCCAGGTTTCAATATTGTCATACTAACCTACAAAACATTCTTATCACAATCTTTCTCTTATACTTTTTTTTAAAAAGATTTTATGCTATTTTTAAGTTCAATTCCTCACTTTCTACTCTTTTTAAAAATTGATCATCTCTTCTTTTTCGTTATTGTCATACTCTCACTCTCACTCTCTCCTTTTTTCTCTCTCACACAGATATATGTATATATAAATGCATGTATATGACAATAGCATATATTATGTATAAACAACACACACACACACACATATATATACACAAACACACACACACACACACACACACACACACACATATATATATACACAAACACATATACAACCTGCTCTTCACTCTTATTTTATATTTGTTACATGTGTATGCATATGATTTCAGGGTTATAATCGGTATTAGATATATTCTATTATATTCATTATCAAATCTTCATGTCTGTTTCTGTGTTGTGTATGTGCAGACATACACATGTAAAATACTCATATGAACTTTAGAAGGCAACATTCGGGACTTGGTTATTATCTTCCAATGGATCCTGTAGTTCAGCTAAAATTGATAAATCCATACAGATCTGCATAACAAACACAGATACTTGCTAAGCCAGCCTACATGCACATTTTTCTGCTTTATAAGTAAAATTAGATAGACTTTGTCTTCAGATATTTCATTAGGAATGTAAATTCTGGTTTTTTTTTTTTTTTTTAGACTCATCTACCATCAGACGTTTTAAGAATTTGATTTAAAACTTGTTTGTTGTTCTGTCTAAAAAATGTGATATAACTATCACTAAGTTATATTAATTACATTCTGCTTCTTGGATACATATATCTTAAATAATGGGATAATTTGATACATAAGTAATGCTGTCAATGCCATCAATATGCTGAAGATATGAGTTCGAATATATCTTCTGATAGAATAATAGTTTTAAACATCAAAATTATTGAGACACAAAAGAATTGAAAGATTAATAAAAAATCAAAATTAATACGGATTTAACTAATTCAGTTCAATTGGATTTCGATTAAATGTAAATAAAATAGGGTAATACTTTATTTTTTGTTAAAACCAATACCTCGATATTCTATGAACAATTTTTATTCAAGAAAACAGCAGAAAGTTCAGTTGTCATGAAGAGCGAAGCATTGACAATAAAGATACAGTTTGCCTCAGGTTAAAGAATGTGACATATAATTTGAAATCTGCTTTGCACCTGCATAGTTAAGGGATAATTTTTGATCAACCTATTAATCTCTGTCACCCATACAAACATGTGGGTATCGTGGAAAAGTAAATGAGAAAAGAAACTTTGGTTGTTGGTAGATTGATGAGCATCTGGATAACAAAACGATCATTCTTATCAATTTATCTATTTTAACTGATCTGTTCAGATAATAGTCCGCCATTTATAAAGACACTCAGCATACTCATGACACTGATGATCATACTTCATCAGTTCTTATTTCAACAGTTGAAAATTCAACCTGGTCCATTACACGAGTGTCTCCTCTAAGAAGTCAAACATGCTTAGTTTTGAAGATTGAAAAGAATGAATTTTCCAATAAATTTTTAATTGTTGGGAACTGACAATTCTTTGATCATGGAATTTTTTTTTTTGCCAGAAAATTACATGAAGATGTGATGATCTCTTGGTTAGTTGAGAAATAACACTGATTTGCTACATCTTTTATTGATAAACAATGGGTAAAATGACATATCCCTACAAAAGCAGCTACCTTGTTCAGAAACCCTCAGTTCTAGATCTCTAACATCATGGATTTTCTACATTCTTCTTGAGAATCAAACTTCTTTCTTAAATAATTTTATGTAACTTGCTTAAATAGTGGCTGTAAAAATTGTTTTCCTTCCCAAATAATACTAAAAATATAAAATAATTGTATTAAATTTAGTTCACTATTTGATATTTTAGAGTAGCTTTTCTTCTGATTATGCCCTAATTTGTTATTGCACTGTTTCATATTTGAGAATAGTTTAAAAACTAATGTTGTACATCTATAATTATTCTCTGTATGTTAATTATCAGTACCACATTACTTCACCAGAAACTAAGAAAAGGTTTTGGTTTAAATATTTTGGTGAAGTTGGTTTTTGAGACAGAGGAAGAACATGAAATTGGGTAAGGAGGAGGAATATTTTGGAGTATCTGGATTAGTAGAAAAAATGTGATCAAAATATATTTCATGACTTTTTTACTGAAAAGCAAATTTAAAGTAAGAGTATATGAAAATTCACTTTACATATTAAAATTTACTCCTCAAGAAATATTTACAATCCTCACAGAAACTGTAAGTCAATATCTTTATAAATTTATTATCAACTCAATATAATGTCTGCCTTTGGTAGAAAAGGCATTCATTCATCAACAACTTAAGTCATTTACTACACAAAAATTGACATCATCAATGATGACTTGAATACAATATGTTTCAGAATGGTACATGAGGAAGAGAAATCGCATTATCATAGGATTTTTCATGGAGTGTTTTCTCAAAGTGGAAACTGAACCAGAATAAATTAAATTGCTAGGAAAATATTTCCAACACTAAATAGGCAAGAGAAGGAAGAGCCAAGTCTGACCTCAGCAATGCCTAGGAGGGTTTTTTGACATGGGTGAACTAGTTGAAAAGTCCTGGAGGATGTTGGGAAATTTGATTACATTTATGAGTTTACAGTGTTCACTGAGATTAGGCTATGTTTGCTGCTTGGCAACCCAGGTTAGACTCATCATGGAGTGTAACACAAACATACAACACATCATGTAGACTAGAAACTCGAGGATAGACTCTTCCGTGCTTTTACCTTTCAGAGCTCTGGCTCTTAAACCCTTTATCATAGAATTCCTAGATTCTGAACTGGCAAAGTGACTACTAAGCTATTTATAACTTAAAGGTGCTATAAAAGAGTTTAGCAGAATATGTGTTTTAATGACAATGTGTTACAAAGAAGAGATCAGTGGGGCTAGAAAGAGAAAAAGAAAATGTGTCTGAAGATTAGTAAACCAGGACAGTTGCTTTATGCTTTTACTTTTAAATATGCATAAACTATTTTTTCATGATTCAAAAAAAGTAAGCTTTTATGATTTCCTGGCTCCATCACACCCTCTTCTTCAACTCCTCCAAGCTGTACCCTCAAAATCCAGACTCTTCCTCTTTCTTGTCCCTGTGGCATCCCCCCTTCTCTACTTTTCATGAGTGACATATTTAATCATTATAGTAACAGAATATGTGAAATATCTTGATAAACCAAATACTGTTGAAGATGACATGCTGATTGGATGATTAAGATTTGTAAATTATGGATAGAAGAAATGTTACAAGTTCAGGACCAAATCTATTTGAGCTGTTTATTATCAGATTCATTATTTGCCATTTTTTTCCTAACATCTCTTTGATCAAAATGTAAAAAGTAAAGAAAACATATATCAATCAAAGATCTTTTATATATTTATAGGACTATTTAAATAGCCTACTTGATCTTTTGTTTCTTTTTTCATTTCTTAGATATTTTCTTTATTTAGATTTAAAATTGTATCCAATTTCCTGGTTTCCCGTCTGAAAACTCCATATTACATCCCCCCAACACACAGACAACTCACCAAACCACCCACTCCTGCTCTTCCTGGTCCTGGCATTCCAGTACACTAGGGTCATGCCTTCACAGGACTTAAGTCCTCTTCTCACATTGACAACCAACAAGGCTACATATGCAGATGGAGCCATGGGTAACTCCTCCGCTCTGCTCTTTGGTTTGTTGTTTAATCCCTGGGACCTCTGGAGTTGCTGGTTGGTTCATATTGTTGTTCCTCCTATGGAGCTGCAAGCTCCTTCAGCTCCTTCTGTCCTTTCTCTAGCTCCTCCATTGGGGACCTTGTGCTTAGTCCAATGGATGTCTGAGAACACCCACCTCTGAATATGTCAGGCACTGACAGAGCCTCGCAGGAGACAGCTGTATCAGGCTCCTATCAACAAGCGCTTCTTGGCATACACAATAAAATCTGGATTTGGTGACTGTATATGGGATGGACACCCAGGTGGGGCAGTCTCTGCATGTTCTTTTCTTGAGTCTCTGCTCCACACTTTGCACATTTTCTGAATCTCCTCCCATGCACATTTTCTTTCCCCTTCTAAGAAGGACCGAAGTATCCACACTTTGGTCTTCCTTCTTCTTTAACTTCATTTGGTCTGTGAATTGTATGTATGTGAATTGGTCTGTGAAATGTATACATACAATTACATACAATTGGTTAGCTTCTGGGCTATTACCTACTTATCAGTGAGTGTATACTATGTGTTTTCTTTTGTGATTGGGTTACCTCACTCAGGATAATGGAGTATATAGATGGGGTACAGAGAAGCACCTAAAGAAATGTTCAGCATCCTTAGTCATCAGAGAAAGGCAAACCAAAATAACCCTGATATTCCACCTAACATCAGTCATAATGGCTAAGATCAAAATGCAGGTGACAGCAGATGCTGGCGAGGATGTGGAGAAAGAGGAACACTCCTTCCCTGTTGGTGGGATTGCAAGCTGGTTACAACCACTCTGGAAATCATTTTGGCAGCTCCTCAGAAAATTGGACATAGTATTACAAGAGGACCCAGCTATACCACTCCTGCACATATATCCAGAAGATGCTCCAACATGTCATAAGGACACTTGTTCCACTATGTTCTTAGCCGTTTTTATTTATAATAGCCAGAAAATGGGGAAAACAAAACAAAACAAAACAAAACCAAGATGTCCCTCAACAGAGGGATGGATACAGAAAATGTGGTACATTTTCACAATGGAATACTACTCAGGCACTAAAAACAACAAATTCATGAAATTTTTAGGTAAATGGGTGGAACTAGAAAATATCAACCAAAGATCTTAAAAGGACATTATATTGCATCTGGAACCTATTATATATATATTTTTTTCTCTCTTACTTGGAGTTATCCTTTCTAACTCTATTATTTGATACATTCACTTGTGTATGATTTTTTTTTCTTCTATAACTATATGAGCAACCACATCATTGGTAGGATTGCTATTTAGTACAAACTAAATCAATGTTTCCAGGCCAAGAACAATTAGCTCTTATTTCATGTATTAGTTTATTTTCTGTGGCTGTATAATAAAATACTACAATCCTAAGTAACTTACAGTGGTACAGTACTTTGCCATTTAGCTTCAGATATGTAGAGAGTTTCTAATGTCAGTAAGACTTGTATGTTGGAAGGCAAAAGAAGCAGATAAAGCAACAATGATATGGGATGTTGCTATAAATAGATCTACAAAGCCTGTCCTCATGCTGTATTTTGTTGACCAGAGATATATCATTTAATGTTCCTAAAACCTACATAACATTGCCACCAACTAGAATCAGGTATTTAAATATAGGAGCCTATAGCATATATTTCTCATTCTAACCACCACCACCACCACCACATTCCCTTCGGCTCAAATGATTATGTGGGAGATTAAAACTGCTATAACACAATATCAATATGATACTTGAAGGAATGAAGCCAAATTGACATTGTTTAGGTTTTCAAAGTAGTGAGTTGCCATAGAAAGGATAAAGTGAACTGTCAGACTTCAAGAAATAGCAGCTTTATCTAGGGCATTCCTCTGTAGAAAGACATTTCACTCAGAACATAAAGTTTGGGATTGAGATATTTTAGCATAGCAGGACAAAGTATGCTATGTGTTTTCAAAGAGAGGCTTTTAACTGCAGAGAACATCTCAATGACAACTAAGGCACAACTCAGGAGAACTCTCCTCACCATTCATATTCTCAGTAAAGATACAGGTAGGATCTACTTTCTCGATGCCATTTCTCTTGTCCAACATTTTTTTTCTGTGATTTTTATCTCTAATGAAGACATTCTAATAGGAGGTAGTAGTAATTATGCAAAAAATATTAAAGTCTATCCTCCTTTGGGCCTCCTAACCCATTAAGCACAACATTACAGTCAATCTACACATGAAGCTGCATTGAGTGTGTGTATTGGTGTCTGACTAGTTGGTAGGTACAAGGATGAGACCATGGATTCAAGGTCAGGGAAGTGGAGACCAATTTGGACTACCTGAGAATCTCTCTCTCTCTCTCTCTCTCTCTCTCTCTCTCTCTCTTTCTCTCTCTCTTTTTAGATATTTCCTTAATTTACATTTCAAATGCTATCCTGAAAGTTCTATATACACTCCCACCCGCCCTGCTCCCCTACCCACCTACTTCCACTTCATGGCCCTGGTGTTCCCTTGTATTAGGGCATATAAAGTTTGCAATACCAAGGGGCCTCTCTTCCCAATGATTTTCGACTAGGCCATCTTCTGCGACATATGCAGCTAGAGACACGAGCTCTGTGGGTTTTGGTTAGTTCATACAGTTTTTCCTCTTATAGGGTTGCAGAATCTTATTACAAAGACAAATAAACAAACAAACAAAACAAAACAAAAAATAAATAAATAAGAGTCCATATTATCTGCAAATGTTGTTTGTGTATATATTTTTATTTATAAGTATAATATCTCAATTGCTTATTTTTCTTATAGATACTTTAACATTCTCTATTTGTAAATCATTAACTTTCTTGTTCTCTGCAAACATCAACATGTTTCTTAGTAATTGCTTTTCTGTGAATATTCTGTTGTATCTCTCCTCAAGGGGAAACATTCTGTTGTCTGTTCATATACTTTTGTCATTTCTTTCCGTTAATTTAGTTGGCTTTGCTGCTATTCACTCTCAAGGTGAACTTCCTGCATGCAGAATGTTATTCACTTTTAAAAAGTGACATCAGGCAATGTTCAAAGTCTGCAGGTAATAAAAAACACAGGTATTGTACTATTGTGATGTAAATTTATTATCTCCTATGACAAATACATGTTTTTCTTGTCCTCAAAGATTTGTCAACATTTTATATTTATTTCAATAGTTTTGCTTTTTAAAGTAATTCACTAGATACTTGTTGAAAGATTCAAAAACAATATTCTTACACGACAGTTTTCTTTGCAATTTTTATTTTCCTTAATAATTTCTAAAAACAAGACAGAATTAGATAATTTTGACAATAAAAAAGATGTATCATAGAAATATTTGAGGTGTTTAAATGTCAATATTGTGAAATTCATCAACCCAAAGCCAAATATTTTAATTCTTAGTGTAGACTCCATTTTAAATTAAGCTAGAACATTAGACAACAGAAAGAGATCAAGGGGATACAAATTGGTAAATATGAAATAAAGGCATAACTATTTGTAGGTGATATGATCGTATACATAAAAGATTCCAAAAATTCTACCAGAGAACTTCTCTAGCTGATAAACAACTTCAGAAAAGTGGCCGGATATAAAATTAACAAAAATAAATAAGTAAACTTCCTTTATACAAAGGATAAATAGACTGAGAAAGAAATTAGGGAAACAGCCAGGCGGTGGTGGTGCACGCCTTAGTCCCAGCACTCGGAGGCAGAGGCAGGCGGATTTCTGAGTTCGAGGCCAGCCTGGTCTACACAGTGAATTCCAGGACATCTAGGGCTATACAGAGAATCCCTGTCTCGAAAAAACAAAAACAAAAACAAAAACAAAACAGACAAACAAACAAACAAATAACAAAAAATAGAGAAACAATTCCCTTTCCACAATATTATAAAATATCTTGGGGTAACTATAACCAAACAAGTGAAATACTTGTATGACAATAATTTCAAGTCTCTCAAGAAAAAAATCAAGGAAGATCTCAGGAGATGGAAAGATCTCCCATGCTCATGGATTTGCAGAATTAACATAGTAAACATGGCAATCCTAAGAAAGGCAATCAATGGATTCAGTGCAATCCCCATCAAAATTCCTACACCTTTCTTCAAAGACATGGAAAGAACACTTCTCAAATTCATCAGGAAAGGCCAAAATAATAAGAAAAATAAGAATAAGAATAAGAATAAGAATAAGAATAAGAATAAGAATAAGAATAAGAATAAGAATAAAAGAATAAGAATAAAAGAATAAGAAAAAGAATAAGAATAGGGAAACAATTTTTAACAGTAAGAGAACAGCTTAGGAATCACCATTCCTGACCTCAAGCTTTGTTACAGAGCAATAGTGATTAAAAACTGCATGCTGTTGGTACAGAGATAGACATGCTGATTAATGGAATAGAATTGAACACCCAGAAGTAAAACCACACACTTATGGTTACTTGTTCTTTGACAAAGATGTCAAAGATACACAATGGGAAAAAGAAAGCATCTTCAATAAATGGTGCTGGTCTAACTGGCTCTCTGTATGCAGAAGAATTAAGAAAAGATCCATATTTTCCCCTTGTACAAAGCTCAAGTCCAAGTGAATCAAGAACCTCAACATAAAACCAGATACACTGAATCGAATAGAAGAGAAAGTGGGAAAGAGTCTTGAACTCATGGGCACATGAGGAAATTTCATAAACAGAACTCCAGTGTTTCATGCTCTAAAGTCAAGAATTGATAAATGGGACCTCATGAAACTAGAAAGCTTTTGTAAGGCAAAGGACGTAGTCAGTAAGACAAATCAGCAACCTACAGATTGGGAAAAAAAAATCTTAACTAACCCCACATCTGATAGAGAGCTAATATCCAAAGTATAGAAAGAACTCAAGCAGTTAATATCCAAAAGAACAAGCAACCTAATAAAAAAAAAAAAATGGTATATAGAATGAAACCGAGAATTCACAACTGAAGAATCTCGAATTGCTGTGAAACACTAAAGCAATGTTCAAAGTACTTAGTGATGAGAGAAATGCAAATCAAAGTGACCCTGAGATTCTACCTACACCAATGAGAATGGCTAAGATCAAAACCTCAGGTGACAGCACATGTTGGTCAGGATGTGAATATAAGGAACATTACTCCATTGCTGGTGAGATTGCAAATTGGTAAAACCATACTAGAAATCAATCTGGAGGTTTCTCAGAAAATTGGTAATAGATCTACCTGAAGGCCAAGCTATACCACTCTTGGGAATATACCCAAAAGATGCCCCACTGTGGCACAGGGGCACATGTTCCACTACATTCTTAGCAGCCTTATTTTTGTATAGCCAGGAGCTGGAAACAACCTAGATGTCCCACAAGGTGAGAATGGATCCAGAAAATGTGGTTTGTTGCACAATGGTGTACTACTCATCTATTATGAATGAGGACATCCTAAGATTTGCATGCAAACGTTTGGAACTATACAATATCATGCTGAGTGCCCAAAAGGACATGCATGGTATATACTCACTAATAAGTGGATATGAGAAAAAAAAAAAAGACAGCATACCCAAGATACAGCCTATAGAACTCAAAAAGATCAAGGGCCCAAGAAGTAAGAATTCCTCAGTCCCACTTAGGAGGGAGAAGAAAGGAACCTGGAGAGCCAAGAGAAAGAATGGAAACAGGCAAGCTTGGAGGGTAGGAGATTGGGTGGACCTTCCAGGATATACCAGAGACCTGGGAGTTGAGAGGCTCCCATGACTCAAGGGGAGGGACTTCCCTATGGTGGGGAGAGGTAACTTGTAGAGCCCACTTCCAGCAGAAATACAGGGCATGGAGTGAGGGATGGAGTTGCCATCCCACAATTGTGTCTTTGACCCCTATTTGTTCCTGACTGAAAGAACTGCAGGGATGGTAATGGAAAAGAGTCTGAGAAAAAGACTGTCCAGCAACAAGCCAAAAGTGGATCTAGCACAGGCTAGGGCCCAAGACTTGACACTATTACTGAGGCTATGGAGCGTTCACAAAAAGGGACCTATCATGACTATCCTCTGAAAGACCAAACAAGCAGCTGAAAGAGTCAGAAGCAGATATTTACACCCAAACAAAGGACAGAAGCTGCTTACTCCTTTCACCTAGTATCAAATGGAAAGAAAGAATATTAAATTAAAACATTATATAAGAAATCTTATAATTTAAGTAATTTTTGATGATGACATTAACAATCATTTAACTTGGGACATTAATTATTTTGGCACCATGCTCATGGGTATCTCAAAAATAAATACTTATGTTTCCTTAGGGACATGAACTCAGCAGAGAGAGTTCAACTCTTCAGTTGCTGAGCAGGCACTCAGTGTCAAAATGTCACATTCTGAAATGGATTAAGAATGTTAACAGAGAGGGATGGTCAGTCCTTGTGAATTCCTGGCTGTTAAATGACATCTAGAATGAAAGTTGACATTCAAAATTTCACAAATTACATATGACATGCAGAGAAATCCTCCACAATAATGTTAGAGATTACCCAATCAGATCATTATCCCAGGACTTCTTTTCTCTTTGTTAGTTTGTAATTTTTTTTTCTACCTTAGGAGTCTGCCTCTCTCTCAATCTCTTGAAGTTTCTATGTTCTTTCTCTGTCTCATTCCATCCTTCTCTTTCTCATGTATGCATTCATCTTCTGGAAACTCTGACATCTATAGAAGCAGTCTACAGTTTATGGAATACTGTAGTCTAATGAATACCCCTTATGGAGATGATGCACAGATGCTATATATATTACCATTGCTTCAATGGAAATTTTATGTCTCAAAGCTTTGTCATCTGTACTGCTCTCTACTCTCTCACTATCTATTGACTGTACCTTTATTGTCCCATATGTTTATCATTTCCAGCAATAATTTCTTTTTCTTTAATTGTACAGTTCTTCAGTCTGATCATGTCTTATTCTCCCATAGACACTCACTAGATAGTCCTGTTATTATGCTTACTTCCACTTAAGGACCTCACTGTCACTGTTCTTTGTAAAATTTACAGAAGTACATACAGTACTCACTGAAAAGGGTCGACATCTACTAAGAAATACAGTAAGCTAAAAGCAAGCACAAGATGCTGATTTACTACATAATTGATCTTCTACAAAATGATTCTCACTTTTATTCAGAAATGATGGAAATCCCCTGTGGGTGAACATAAAGCATACATTGGTATCTGACTAGAGAGTTGGCTACTTCCATCCATCTTAAAGCAATTTTCAAATTTATAGCCTTGCTTTCTGTGATGGTAATTTCCTTATCCTCTGTCTGTGACTGTTAATCCTTTTCTACTCTATGTCTTCATATCATAGACTAACTATACTGTCTGCCTCAAATTTCTTGTCAAATATAATTAATTCTAGTTGATATTTAGCAGTAACATCTATAGCCAATTAACAATGGACTACTACTTATATGTATGCCTTTTAAATTATGATTGAGAGCAAAAACAATTTGATATTTCATTCATATTAAGAAATTTAATACATTTTATGCACATATATTGACAATTAATATATTTCTATTTCAATAATAACTGATTTTATATTGTGAAGGTAATCAGATAAACCAAATAGAAAAAGTCACTAATTCAGATAGTTTTTTCTATACAAAAAACAGTCATTCTCTTTTTATTTTCCTTTTAGCAGTTAATGCAGTTTCTTGTCTTTGAAAAAAAAAAAACGTATCTGAATATTTTAGTCATGATTAACACTTCCTTAAAATGCACAGAAGCTTTGATTCAAAGTTTAAGGACTTTTGTTTCATTCATTAATTTATTTATTTACTTCGCATCCTGATTGAAGTCCTCATTCCCTCCTCTCCCCCAAAACTCACCTTCACACCCCGCCCCCTGCCCATACCCACGTCCCTTCTCCTCAGAGAAGGATAGCCTCCTTCATGAGTACAGAGTTGTGCTGACACATCAAGTCTCAGCAGGACCATGTGCATCCTACCCCATTGAGGCCATACAAGATATCTCAGCTAGGGGAAAATGATCCAAAGACAGACAGCTGAGTCAGAGATAGCCCCTGCTCCAATTGTTAGGTGATCCATATGAAGAAGTCCATCTGCTATATACATGTAGGAGGCCTAAGTGCATCCTGTGCCTGTTCTTTGGTTGGTGGTTCTGTCGCTTTGAGCGTATGTGGTCCCATGTTAGTTGATGTTGTAAGTCTTCTTCTTATTGATTTTGTTTTTGTTTTTGTTTTTGTTTTGTTTTTCGAGACAGGGTTTCTCTGTGTTGCCCTGGCTGTCCTGAAACTCACTTTGTAGACCAGGCTGGCCTCGAACTCAACAATCAGCCTGCCTCTGCCTGCCGAGTGCTGGGATTAAAGGCCCGGCTACCATCCCTGAGCCTTCTGATTCCCTCAGAGCTTTCAGCAACTCTTCCAAAAGACTCAATGAGCTCTGCCTAACACTGGCCTGGGGGCTCTCTATATCTGCTTCCACCATCTGCTAGATGAAGCTTCTCAGAAAACAATTTTGCTAGGCTCCTGTCTGCAAGCACAACAGAATAGCATCAGTAGTGTTAGGGGTTGGTTCTTGTTCAAGGGAAGGATCTCAAATTAGGCCAGATATTAATTGTCCTTTAGCTTGATCTCTGCTACATTTTTATCCCTGCACATTTTGTAGGCAGAACACATTTCTGGTTGAAGGTTTTGCAGTAGGTTGATGTCCCCCACCGGCTGCTAAGAGTCTTATCTAGGGACATCCCAAACACTTCTAGGAACCTTCCCCATCGCTAGTCTCTGTGTCATATAAGAGATATGCCCCCTATGCATGCCCTCTCTCCTGACCCTTGTTCACCACACTTGGTCTCCACTCTAATTTCCTTCCCCAGCTCTTGGGGCACTCTGTTCCATCCCTCCTCCATTGGAGGTGGATGAAAGCAAGGAAGACTTTTCTTAATATTTAGAATTTTAAATACTATAATATGCTTAGTAGTCATACAAACTAGTCTTTAACAAAACTCTCCAAATATGCACATGAAATATTAAAATAAAATATTTTCAGTTTCTTAAAATAAATTTTTAAAAGAACTAATTTTCCGTAAAATCTATAATACCAATTATATACACAATAACAAACTGTCTGTTATGTTTTATCAGTTTAAGTCCATGGAAAGAACTAAATCAACTAAAACACTTTGCTGTATAAATTGAAATTTGCTATGGAAGAACTTGAGTCTAAGGTCGTTTTTTTTTTTTTTTTTTTTTTTTTTTTTTTTTTTTTTTTTTTTTTTTTTTTTTTTTTTTTTTTTTTTTTTTTTTTTTTTTTTTTTTTTTTTTTTTTTTTTTTTTTTTTTTTTTTTTTTTTTTTTTTTTTTTTTTTTTTTTTTTTTTTTTTTTTTTTTTTTTTTTTTTTTTTTTATCTTATATCATGAAGTTATATCTTAAACATTTTCTATTAAAATTTCATTTTGATAGTTATGAGATATAGTTGATTCTTATTATGGAAATTAAAAATATCCCATGCCTCTCAATTTGCTAAAGATTTAATGTGATCAGATTGTTAGACAAAAACAGTATCTGTGGGTATATAAATGATTAATGAATACTGAATCTCAGTAGAGAATGTTACTAGCAACTTATTTTTATGACATTGGAATGTTACAGATGACCTGAAAAGTGTCATGTCATGCATTGAATTAATATGATAGTATCCCAGAAAGTTTGTTGTCTGTATGGCATCTGTTAGATTGTAACACCAAAATAGAAGATAGCATTTGTCATTACTAAAAGGAAATGACTCTCTGGAAAATATAGCTGTTCAATTCAAAGCAAGAAGAAATGTGAAAAGATAAACAGTGTTGTGAGTATATGATTTTGCTTAGGTCTAATGGTTTTGCTGTTTTTCTGTTCCATTCACATGTAGACATGTTTTTCTCTATAAAAATCCAGTTCACATTTCATCAGTTCTTGCATTTCTTTACCTTACTTAACACCAAGAAACTGAGTCTTGATAAAATGAAAGGACAATCACAAATTAAGATTTAATATAATAGTTAATATCTGTTACTTTTGAGTTACTTATCACATTTTATTTCTGTACATTTGTATACTTAAATACCATAAGTTCAAGTCTTGTTTGATTGCCTTTAAATCTTGCATTAATTTTGTAAGCACTTTCAAGAGAATTGAATAAAGCTGATGCCAACATATTCTTAAAGACAAATACAATTATATGTACTAATGATTTCAAAGCTCTATATAAAATCATTATTTTTTCCAAGTAAATCAACCCTTTTTGCTAGTTGATTGTTCCTTTAAACTTGTATGAAAGCTGTAGGCATTATTAACAGTTATTGAGTCAATTGTACAGCTTCTGGAATAGCATGGCTTGCTTTACAAAGTTTCAGTATACACATAGCTGACAATATGAAGTATGCAATTATAGGAAGTGTAAATGAGTTGCTCAAGTAAGGGTTAACAAAATTTGCTAATGTATGTAAGGATGAAAATGTATACAAGGAGGAACAGGAAGATTGCAAGTAATTAGACAGTCCTGGGTTGATTTCCTTCCTGTACCAAACAATCTAGATGATTTCTAAAATCTCCACAGCAAATTTGAACAAATTATGAGGCAGGAAATAATTAGTCAAACACATCTGCTGATGGACTGCAACATAAATTACCTTAAAGAAGTTAAGAGTGACCATAGCATAGACACAATATTAAGGCAACCAGAAAATCTGACAGGCTGAGATAAGGTGGCAGGTTTCATATCAATGATTGATCAGAATATCACATATTTAACTTTATGTAAATGAAATTATATACAGCAAAATATATTACCACATCAACTAAAAGTAAATTAAATTGAGCACAAGTTATTATTAACGAAGTAGCATACTGCTCTAGGTTTGCACTATTTATTTCCAAATTTCAGGAAACATCTGGAACTGTTAACATAATTTGTTTACAGTGTCAACTTAGAAGGATGATCTTAGAAATAGAGAAATAGCAAATAGACTCTGTTGTTGCTTAAATGTGAAATGCCCTTACCAGGCTCCTGAGTTTAAATACTTTTTCCCTTTGCTCTTGGTATTGTTTTGAAAGTTAGTATAATTTGTTCAGAGTTCTACTTTAATTGTAGGAAGAAAATAACAGAATTTTGGACACTGATACTTATAACCCTGCTCTGCTTCTGGGTCAGGTTTTCTGCTTTCTGACTGTAGATATAATGTGACCAAAAACAGACAAATCAGGTCATGATTCAATACTGTAATAGACATTATCCACACAAACCATGAGACAAAATATATCTTTTTTTAGCTATGTAGTTTAGGCAATATATTCTGATACATAGAATAGTAACTAATAGAGCAAGTAATTGCCTTTAAATAAAATATGTAACTATGTAGTTAGTCTTATATTGTAAAATAAATTTCTATTAAAATATTCAATTCTATAATGAATTTAAAGAGGCAGGTTGTAGGAAATATGAGTTTGTAGAGAATGGCTGATATAATTGATATATATTTATTTATGGATGGGAATAAAGTATATTCTCATCTATAATTACTGCAACCACTCTTATTCTTGACAAAATGTTAATATCATGTCTTTAAATGATTTCAATAAAAGTATTAAATTCAATTTCCATAGCCCCCAAGTTGTGAAATCCTGCTTGTAGAGATGTATTCATTTACACATTTATTTGTTTATTTTATTTATTTATTTATTTATTTATTTATTTATTTATTTATGTACTTACATATTTATTTTGGTTTGGTTTGGAAATTTTGCCACAATGCTGTGTATCATGTGAGAGCCTGCAACCCACACAGGCCAGAAAAGGGCATTGGACAACCTGGATCTGGAGTTAAGCCAATGACCTTAATTAAACACTGAGCCACCTCCTTGACTTCTTGCCATCTAAATGTATTGTGAAGAATTTGAGTCTTGATAGACAGACATCAGGGAGATTGAGTTCTTTACTTTCAATTTATAATACAACCTCTACAGCAGTATTCCAGACAATGTGTTACTTGACACAGCTAGCATCATCAAGGTAGTGGGATCCCCATTGGAAGAATCATTTCCATAAGATATAGCTACAGAAATGTCTGCAGGGTATTTTCAGAGTTAGAGATTGTTATGGGAGGGCCTAGCCCATTGTGTGTGGGCCACACCTAGTCTCCTCCAGGGTTCTTAACAAGGCCCACTGAGCAAGCCATAAAGAAAAAGCCAGTAAGCTACACTCTTCTATGGCCTCTGCATCAGTACCTGCCTCAAGATTCTGGCCTTGTCCTGAATTCGTTTAATGATCATCAGTGAAGTTAAATCACAAATCAAATAAACCATTTCTTTCCCCAAATATTTTTTATCATGGTGTATTATTACAGCAATAGCAACTTTAACTAAGATAGGGTTTAACCTCTAATTCCAACTAACAGATGTTAATTTTTCATAGCCAGATTTCATGTGATGATCATGAATCATTACATGAGGGAAAGTCTGGGTCTCCTGAATTTTTGAACACTAAAGAAAGAACTTCTTGTGCCTCTTAATATACATTCGGAGTTCTATTTTATTTTCATTTGCTTTTTTCTATGTGTATATGTGGTCATTCTTATATATGTGTGTTTGTGTGTGTGTGTCTGTGTGTATGTGGTGTGCATGTGTGTGTGTGTATATATGTGATGTGCATGTGTGTGTGTATATATGTGGTGTTCATGTGTGTGTGCTAATGTGGATGTATGCTCATTTGTGGAGGCAAGGAGATGGTAACTTTAAGCATAATCTTTTATACATGATTATGTGATATCTAATTGACTCTAGGGTCATCCTATATAGCCTCTATAGCACTGAGATTAATCAACTCAAAGCATGTTACAGAAACATGTTTTCATCCTTAGAACTATTTTGCAAAGCGTAACTCATTCATCCAAGATCCTTAACCTTTCTGCTCTCATTCAAAAATCTTATTTATGTGGAAACATTCAATATTAAAAAAAACACTGTCATCTTATTTTATTCTCTGATGATTTTTTTTCCAATCAATGTCCACAAATTAGCACGTATACAATGAAAATGGACATTTGGAAGAAATTATAAATTTTCACCTCAGACTGTGTTCTTTTCATCAGATTGGTCTCGTGCAATATAAACACACTTTATTTTAGTGTACCTTTTTATGCACAGCATCAACATTCAATGTGAGAATTATTACAGTGAACATTTGTGTCATTATTCTGGAGTATATTTAACAGATAGCTGTAAAACGGTATCTCCTCTTTAAGCCTCAGTGTCTGTATGGTGCTGATAATATTGAAACTGCAGTCAGGGTTGGAGCTAACCTTTGTTAATGAATATGTATTTATTGGAGTCCTAGATTCTTTGTTTTCTTTTCCCCTGAAACCATGGCTTTAGGACAGTTTATAGAATATTTCAAAGGCCATTTGCGAAACATGACAAAAGTGGTTTACATGGCCATGGTTACAGAGCATGTGTGTGTGAGATCAGCTCTTTACAGTTATATATTATCCACAAGTCCTTACTGTGAAACCTTGGCATTTATTGGAGCTACATTCCCATGAGGAATGATATTATTTTATGCTATGTTTTTATATTTATTGTGCATGGGGAAATAACTAATAAGTAATTAGTTTTTTTTCTTCCTTTAGCTTATTTTGGATATTAGAACAGTTTATTCTGAGCAGTAGTTTTTAACTCAAGGCTGAGACTATTCGAGTTGAGATAGTTTATATAAAATAAAAGTATATATTTCCTTAAATGAGATGCTTTGATTAATTTCATTGAAAAAACAAACATAAGCCACCATATGATTTGGTGTAAATATGAGCTTGTTTCTCTTCAAGAGAAGAAGCTGGCTGTTTATGTTATTCACAAATATGCCTATGAAGATCTCATATTTGGGACATATCACAAGAAGCCTGTCCATCTTCCCTATATCACCCAAGTGCTAATGACAGAGAAGGTTATATCATCTGCCTTCTTATGCAGCACTGCTTTATCAATGTATAGAAGCATGACCTGAGCATAGTCAATCAAAGTGCACTTCAGATTTTTTTTTAGAGGAGTTAGAAGGTGTAAAGTGTTTATTTCTAATGGTAATTATGTGAAGAATAAGGTCCATCTATCAGTACTGCATGAGAGAGGCTGAAATGAGAGAGTAGCTACTAATAGATGAAAAAAAGATCTGCACTAGAGATAGTACTGACAGCTTTGAAGAACCTGTTTTAAATCTCCACTGAGATCAGATTCTCAAATACCCTCTTTTGCTATTTGATTTTCAATACTGATAATACTTCTCACTCTTGCTTTTCCTTTGCTAAAAATAGGCCTCTTTACTTTCAAACACAATATCAGAACTAAAAAGGAAGGTATAACAACACTGATCAAATTTTATACAGAAAGAGAATTTAATGATCACGCCGCTGCTTGTTGTCATGACCTCAGTGTTGTGTTGTTCTGGAGCGAGACTGATATTGAACACACCAGAGGTCAAACCTAAATAACATCATGTTCTCACACCTAAATATGGTTTCTTTGTTTTTTACAAGTGGAGGAAACATCTACTCAAGAAGTGTTAGTGTTTGCAATTGCCTCTAGAGTTGATAGATATCTGGCATAGGGAGTTTTGGAAATATCATGATAGGATTATAAGAGCTATCTACCAGAAAGGGAACTTTACATTTTGAGTCCTTGCTTTAACATGGAAATACAATCTTATAATAAAGAAACAAATAATCACGAATCTAAAATAATATATTTACAGTAAGTTGAAAATGCACATGTATAAAATAAATATTTTTTTTAAAAAACTGACTGGAGAGAAAGCTCAGTGGTTAACTTTGCTCTTCCACAGAATCCAAGTTCAGTTGTACACACCCAACCTGGGCAGGATTTTAAAAATATAAAATTATATAAAATCTACAAATATATACAAATAAGTAAAGTTATAAATCCTATTATGAAAATGATATCATCATTATATGTTGCCTAAGTAGAAAATAGTAAAGTACTAGATCTCAAGTTATATTTTTTTGATTTGTATCATTTGTAAGAGATGCTTGATTAATGATGTGAAAACATCTGGCATTTAATGAGGTTTTATTAATTTTTTTCCCCACTACAACCAAATGCCAGAAAAATGGCCCCTGGAATTTTCTTGTGTGAACTGAAAGGTTTATTTAGTCCATGATTCCAAGTAGTTACTTCTGCTTGACTTGTCAATGGTTGCACAGTTAGTGAGTTTGGTTCTGTCTAGAATAGGTCATGTGTTAAAAGAACCCAGAGATTCTGGAAGTCAGCTCCTTTGTTACAATCCACTTACTGTTACTAACTTACATCCTAAATTGCATTAATATTTTTTTGCAAAGAGCTGTGTCATCATCTAGAGACCTTCAACCAACTTCAACCAACTCTTCACCCTAAAGAGCCACTACCCTTCACTAAATCACCCACAGCAATGAACCATTGGAGAATATCGCAAATCTAAGCCATTTTAAAAGGGCAAATATTAGCTGTAATCATGTTTTTTCCTTTATGCTTATATTATTTGCATTCAACTTTCATATCTTCAATCAAAATTTTCTTATGGAATGATTTAGAACTCTTCTGTTAGACTTTGAAGATGTGTTCTACCCAATGAAACGTACACTACATTAAGGCATTTTCTTTAAAGAAGAATATGTGTGTGTGTGTGTGTGTGTGTGTGTGTGTGTGTTAAGTTAAAGGACATACTTTTAAACTGTGTTCCAATAATCATACAGGAAACATTTTATTAAGGCTCAAGTGGCTTAAAGCATATAAAAAGAAGACAATGTTAAGTTTCAAGAAGCTTTTGTCTCCTCATTTTAAACCTATTTGACAAACTTGAGGTCTAACTCAGTGAAAGGACAATGACTGAACATGAATAAAATTTTATATAACTCTCTCACAGCCAGAGCATGTCCCAAAACAAGGATCATTGAAAATATTTCCTGAATTGTATTTTAAGTATGCATCCAAGTGGCATTATTTTTAACTGAAATCACAGTAAGATAAAATATAAGAACAGCACATGTTTTGAGTAAAATTTGCAGCATTGTGATAGTTCATGCTAATTTCCAACTTAATTGAATTGATAAACCCCTTAAGAATGAATAAAACCCACTTTATGGAAATGTGTTGAAGTATGCCTGTTACCAGAGAGCATGGGACCTCTGACACACAGTCAGGTTAATGGAAGGTGGGGAACCTATGTTAGGACCTTGTGTGGTTGTATCTTTGAAGGACCTATTCATTCCTTAGAAACTCTTATATGTGTATTTATTTGTGCTCTAGTAACCATTAGTTAAACAACCTCTGTAACATACTCCCACCACTAAGATGTAACCCTTTACAACAGTCCCAGAAGCAGGGATTTACATGGACATGAACAGAAGCATCAGAAATAATGAGCTAGAATTATCTCTTGATTTTTAAAAGGGTTAATTTTTTTGCTTTGTTTTTGTTTTTGTTTTCCATCATATTTATAGAAAATGACTTAGTCACAATTGGTACCAGTGAATTGGAGCTATTTCTATAAATAAACTCATCTTTGTCTCTTTACTAAGTCTTTTAAACTGGTTTCTGAGTGAATTTTGAAAATATTTGGAAACATGGCTGAGAGAAGTCCTGTAACATTATAAGTGGAGTTTAATAGACACATCTGTTGGGAGCTAAGGAAACCAGAATATGTCGAGGCACTCGTAACATGGCACCTCTCTTCTGCTCTTCTGCTTCTGGATTACTGAGTCAGGCAGATAGGATCTACCAAATCCTTATCATCCTGATGGATGGAACCCTCTAAAGCTTTGAACATGAATACATTTTCTTCCCTGAAACTGCTCTTTCTGGTATTACAGTCACACTTATGGAAACAAATAAACAAAATTTCCTGTTAAATATTGTTTCACCTGTGATAATTAAGTTTCAGATGTGATTTTCATGATGTAGTTAATTCAGATCATGATACAGAGTTTTAATTTTTATTGTAATAAGATTTACATTACCTATTTATGATTTATGTAAATGAAAATTCAATGCATAATTAGAAAGTATTTCTCTTTGAAAGAACTATTCCAAGCCAAGTTTTTAAATATATGAGTGTGTGTTTCTGTGTTTATGTGTATGGGTGTGTTTGTGTGTAGGAGTGTGTATATTTTTTAATTTAAAAGTTATGTATTCTTTATCTAAGATGCTGAAGGGCTTTATGTCTACTTATTATTTATTTAATCAGTCTAAATAGTTTTACAGATCTGATGTACTTAATTTTAAGCTGAGGGTTTCATAAACTTTATGGTTTTGCTATATCCTTGAAAACGAGGCTAATAATTCTAATACATATTCCCGTCAAATTTGTCCATTTGCTTTTCTAGAGGATAACTGAATTAACAAACATGTACTAACAAGAGTAATAACTGCTAAACACTGCTAGAAATTCACCAGACAGTTTTTGGGAGATTACTACTAAAAAATGTTTCATGGGAGGGCAACTGGCTTAGACTGAGCTGAACTTGGATATTTATGATTTTTAATTGACCTTTGTTAATTTGTAGTTGGGTGCTAACTGTAGAATTATCAGAAATTTATAAATATAGTTTTTTTTTCTTAGAATCTGCAAGCCTTCAGCAGATTTTCCATAATATTCCAATCAGCTATGTTCTAGTAAGGCAGTTACTGTTTATTGGAGAAACAAATTCCTGGTGTTTTACCATGTACCAACTTCTCCAAATTCCTTATCATTTTGACTGTAATTTTTCAAAATACTTTCATGAAGTCCTTTGAGTTTTAAATTATATACTTTGGGAAAATCTCACATATACACACACATTCCTTAATAAACACATCTATTTTAGCACTACTCATATTCATAACAACACTTCATTTTAATGAAGATGAGATTTTCATGATAAAATGTGAGATTAATTTAGTATCACAGTTTGTAACTAACTTCTTATACCCCCGTAGACTTTATTTTACCTAAAATTTTCAGACATTCTCTTTTCTTTGCTTAGGAAGTATATTATTTTGCATGGAAAGATTTTGATGAATCTAGAATTTATTTAATAATATGGTTTTGTTTCATTTCTTTCAGGTGTGCACTTGTATCTGTTTAGTTCCATTAATTTTAAATTAGCCAGTATGATTATAGTTTAAAACCTTAAGCCTCTTTTAAGGAATCTATAAATGAAAATATAAGTATAGTAAGTTTTATTTCCCTGGAACCATAAGCCAAAATAAAATACTTCTGTCATTTGCCTTGGGAACAATGATTTATCAGCTCAGAAAAGTAAATTATATGATATTTGGTTATGTGACCAATATATTTTAATATCTTTGCATTTTGAATAATCTGTTGCATACAAAGAATGAATCAATATATATCACAATTAACTAGAAATTTTTATGATGAACTTTGGAGCAAGCATAATGTGCAATTAGTGAGGAGAAAAAAAATGTTTCATATAGTTGATGGAAGTAGTAACAATATTAAATTTTAGGTAGCAATCTATCACTACAATGAAAAGATGTTTCAATCTTATTTAAAGAATATTAGTGATACAGATGGAAAAGAAGTGACCGAGAAAGAATACTTTGTATAAATAGAATATTTTAAATATTATTTAGGGTAAAGGAAAAAAGAACACAGGACCTACTCAATGTAAATAATTTACATTAGATTTTGCTATATCAAAACATTCAACACCAGAAAAAGTAAAGTACAGGTTGACTTTGAGGCCATTGTATGACATCAATACTATTTACTATGCTATCTTTCTGATAAGTATGTTTTGAATAGTCAAAGTTTCTTTATCCTTTTAACCTTGTCAATTTTATACTTTTTATTTGCAAGTATGTAATAAACTAGAAAGTGAGATTTCTCCTCATTGGATGAATTTGGTTTTCACGTACTGAAAGTGACATAAAAATATTTTTGTCTGTATTATAGGAAAGAGCCCTTTGCACAATGTAATCATAATATAAACACACTATATTATTAACAACATATGATCTTTATAATTGGACCAAGGTATTATGAGAATAGTAAAATAAATTGTTTTTACTAGTTAGTAATCGTGTTTATCTAAACTTACTACTGATATCTTTATAATAATTCTGAAAATTTCTGAAGTGTTAAAATTCTTTTTAGAGGAGATAATTCTTCCAATTTCACAGTGTTCAAATTCAAAACTCAATTATGGAACATCTTCACTCTTACAGAGATCTGCCAGAACTCTCCACGACTTGTCTTTTAGAGATCCTTTTGTCAACATGCACTTTAATTAATATATCTTGTGGAATATAAATAATAAAAGTTTAATTATGTGCTGAAAGGTGAGATATTTCTTTAGAAGCTTGGCTTTGTATAAATGATTGCAATTATAATTATTAGCATTATATAGCCCCTTTGGGAAAAGAATGGCTTTCACTAGTTGATTTTCATCCTAATTTATTATTATTATGCTATATTGTGCAGAGGACAATGCATTTATCTCTGTGCCTTATTCCTTGAATTGACAGGGCATTCCTGGAGAGACTAGAATCACATCTTGTTAATGTTTCTTTATTCCCTGCCAAGGGTTAGGGCAGTGTCTAAGAGCTAACATTCAAAAGGAAGTTCAATAATTTTCTTTCAAATAAAATAAAATTCAAAGTGTGAGTATTAGGAGTTCTTGTATGAAGAATGATTTTGCTCTTTTTACCATCAAGTGGTCTACCATAGAGACAAAAAGAATGGCATAGACACAGGCAAGTTAGAATGGCAAATATGCCTCTCTTCTTGTTCTTTACACAATGTAAGTTTAAGGCTATTCTACCAAAAATTCTTACATATTTGAAAATGTTATATGTTGCAAACTCTCTGGAATATTAAAATTAGAGGTCTCAATTCAGAATTCTGTACCACCTAGGATTTCTTATGTACCTTGGACACAAAGTAACTTGTACTTACAGAAAAAAATGGTACTAGTTTGATACAATAAAATTTATTCTACATCTATTAGTATTGATAATTGTATATAATAGCTTAATGAATGTTATTGAATGTTTACAAGTAGAGAAAATAATGCCTTGTCTTTTGCATTTTTAAATATGGGCAGAGAGGGCAGGGTTTTCAGAAAATTATGTAGTTAAAAAAATAAATATTATGGGATTAAGATATGCAAAAAACAACCCAGTCATGGTGCCTGTGAGAGCTCACTGTCTTTCAACTCTTCAGTAGCAAAATGTATTGATCTACTTGCGAATGCATGACATTATGTGTTTCACTTCAATATTGAAATAAAATCAATCTACAAGCATAACATTCATTTATGAATTAGAAAGCTATGGTGGCTTATTTTTAATTTTATTGTTATAACTTTCTTTATACAAGAAAAATATTTTAGATTAAACATCCTCAGTGTAAAGAAAGTTTTTTGAGTGCTTAAAATGTGGGTACTGTACTGAATATATATGAAGAGTGTGCAAGCCTGGGTGTTCTGTTCTGGGGAACATTTCCTGAACAGAACACCAATGGCTTACTCTCTAAGATCAACAATAGACAACATATAACAAGGACACATGTTCCACTATGTTTATAGCAGCCTTATTTATAACAGTCCAACTCTGGAAAGAAGCCACATGGTCTTCAACAGAGGAAAGAATACAGAAAATGTGGTACATTTATACAAGGGAGTACTACTCAGCTATTAAAAACAATGGCTTCTATTTTTTTTTAATTTTATTTAATTCTTTATTTTACACTCCAGTTTTTATCCCCTCCTAGTTCTCCCTCTGACTCTTCCAAGTCCCATACTTCCTCCTCGCCTCATCTCCATGAGGATGTCCCCCCACATACACACACCTCCCATCCTAGAAGAGCTCTCCACTCCCTGGGGCCTCCAGTCTCTTGAGTGTTAGGTGCATCTTCTCTGACTGAACCCAGATATGGAAATCCTCTGCTATATATGTGTTGGGGACCTCATGTTAGCTACCTTTTATATGCTTCCTGTTTGGTGGTCCAGTAGAGTAGAGATCTTGAGGGTCCAGGGTAATTGAGACTATTGATTCTCCTACAGGGTTGCCCTCCTACTCAGCTTCTTCCTATATTGAACCACTCCAGCATCCTTGACTGTGGTGAATGATAGTTTTGATATATTCTTGGATTCAGTTTTTGAGTGTTTTACTGATTTTTTTTTTTTTTGCATCAATGTTCATAAAGAAAATTGGTCTGAAATTCCCTTTCTTTGTTGAGTGTTTGAATGGCTTAGGTATCAGGGTGACAATGGTCTCATTGGATGAGATTGGCAATGTCCCTTCTGTTTCTATTTTGTGGAGTATTTGTTTGAGGAATATTGGTATTATCACTTCTTTGAAAGTCTGGTAAAATGTTTTGTAGATATCCAGTAGGTCCATTTGGTTCATATTCTCTACTAGTATCATTACTTCTTTTCTTAGTTTCTGTCTTTATGACATTTCTGTTTGAGATCAGGTGGTGAAGTTTCCCATTATTTAGTGGGGTTTGATGTGTGAATTAATCTTTAGTAATGTTTCTTAATGAATACGAGTACCCTTGCATTTGGTGCATAATTGTTCAGAATTGAGACATCTTGGTATGTATTTACTTTAAGGAGTATGAACTGTCCTTCCTTATATTTTCGGGTAACTTTTGGATGAAAGTCAATTTTGTAAGATATTACAATGGCTACTCCAGATTATTTCTTGGGTCCATTTGCTTGATAAGTCTTTTATCAGCATTTTATTCTGAGGTAATGTCTATCTATGTTGCTGTAGTATGTTTCTTATATGCATCAGAATGATGAATTCTGTTTATGTGTTATGTGTCCACTCTGTTAGCCTATATTTTTTGTTTGAGGATTAAGTCCATTGGTGTTGAGAGATACTAATGACCAGTAACTATTAGTTCCAGTTATTTTTTTATATTGGTGCTGGTGGTGTGTGTGCATGTGCCCTCCTGTGTGTGTGTGTGTGTGTGTGTGTGTGTGTGTGTGTGTGTGTGTGTGTGTTAGAAATTCTCTTCTTTTAGTTTTAGTGGTGTGTAATTATTTATTTCTTATGTTTTCTTGAGTGTAGTTCAAGTTTTCCTTCTAGAATACTCTGTAGGATTGAATTACTAGAAAAATATTGTTCACGTTTGGTTTTGTCATGGAATATGTTGGTTTCTCCATCTATGCTTTAGTAAAAGTTTTTCTGGGAAGAGTAGTCTGGGCTGGCATCTGTGGTCACTTATGGTATCCAAGACATCTGCCCAGACCTGTCTGTCTTCTGTAGTCTCTGTAGAGAAGTCAGCTATGTAGAAGATTGGGGCATGAGTATCTCACAGGGTTGACCCAGGTGGCATTAGGCCTCCAGGAATGCAGGAAGAGATGTGGAAAATGGAGGGCAAAGGGAACGTGGCAGAACTTCTTGCTCCCATGTTTGCCTGGGGATACTGGCAGGCATGAAATTGTGGTAGTAGTTTTACATGGTGGTCCCTGTTGACTGCAGGTGTCTAGGATTGCAGGTAGAAGTGTGTTTTATTAAAATCATATAAGAAATAATTTTTTGTTGGGCCTTGTGCATTTTCTCTATCTGTGTTGTCAAATTCACTGTTATAGTCTTGTCAAGTTCTTCCTTACATAGCAATGTTGTTGGGAAATTATTAGTACAGCCCTGTTTTGTCCCAAAGAAAAATATCTCATAGTAGTAGTCTTGGATCTGTGGCCCTTATACATTGTCTATGCTGTCTTCTGCATGTCCCATGAGAAATACATTTTAGGGACTCTATTGGTCAATGGGTGACCCTCCTCCTTCTTTACTTGCTTTAATACAATCATTTGTTCTGGGCTTAAGTGGTATGATATCTTGCTAATTTATTTCTGGTGTTTCAGATATATCTGAAAATTTCTCGTTTTATGATAGGTTATCTAACTTACTATTTATTGTACGGGTTTTTAATGTATTTCCTTATAGCATCCCAGTTTCCTTTGCTGCCCATTGTAATTTTCCCCCTCTTTATTTACAATTTTGGTAATTTTGGTTTCTGCTTTCTTTGGTTAAATCAAGTAAAGTTTTGTATTTAAAAAATAATAAAGCTCCTGAATCCATTGGTCATTTTCATTGATTTCTTTGTATCTCGTTCATTAATTTCAGGCCTGGTTTTTATTATTTTCTTTTGTCTACTGGTTTGTGGTATAGTTTGATTGTTTATTTGTTTTGCAACCCCTAATTTCATCAGTAACACAGGAATGTGGCTTCAGACAGGGACGAGATTTGGAAAGTTGATCTGGAAAATGTGCTCAGGCAGATGAACCAAGGACTATCGGGAGGAAGGTTCCAGGTGGACAGGGGCCTTTTCATAATTGTAGAGCTTTTTCCCAGAGCTGTAGCGAAGGTTCCATAAGTAAAATGCTTACATTTACAAGTTCTAGGGCCTAAGTTTGATCATAAGACCCACATAAAAATGGTAGGTATGGTGGGTAGAGTATTGGTCTAAGTTATAGTGACGTAGAGGCAGGCTGATGTTTGGAACTCCTTGCTCAGCTTACCAACCATACTTGATGGGACCCATGCCTTTAAAAAAATGCTATCTTAAAAGTGTTAAGGGAACCTAAAACTGGCATAATAATTGTCTTTTGCTTCCCTGTGACATGTAGATGCATATACCTATACCATATGAATAAGCATAAACAAAATATTATAACATCTCATAAGCATGTTTACCTTAATATGCACTTATAAAAATTCACTATACATTTATGAATAATGTGAATATTTGAAGTCAATTAATATGCATTAATAATGATATTGTGAGGAAGTAATAACATTATAATCTATTTTCCCATTTGCTATCTGTTTCACAAGACTTTAAAAAACCAGCATCTGATAGATACTATTTCCTAAGCATTTCTTGCAATAAGTTTGTGTTGTAATGATCCTTCTTTTTTTATTTATTTTATTTTATTTTATTTTATTATATGTAAGTACACTGTAGCTGTCCTCAGACACTCCAGAAGAGGGAGCCAGATCTCGTTACGGATGGTTGTGAGCCACCATGTGGTTGCTGGGATTTGAACTTATCACCTTCGGAAGAGCAGTCGGGTGCTCTTACCCACTGAGCCATCTCACCAGCCCCTGTAATGATCTTTCTTAAATGATGGGTTTGTTAAAGTTGAGCTGAGTATTATGAAATTCCTTTTCTTACATGCAACCTGTATTCTGATATAGGATACTGTCAACTATTCCAGATTCTTCTGGTGGATTTTTGCCACTTTTCTTGGATAGATTAAAAGATTATTGGTTTCCAATGGAATAAGAAGGAAGTTTTCCACTTTTGAGATACATTACAATCTTCAGGGAAGTCATAGCTGTACTTGAGTAGTTCACCACATGCATTAGTCTGATTTTTTTTATTGAGTTCAAATTAAATTTTACTCTATTACATTGGATGGCTAAATAAAATTACCCTTATCTTTAAGATAACCATAGGAATATTTTTAGCTTTATGATGTATGCACTAGTTTTAAAAATATCTCTTACCTATATTTAAACTATAGTCATAGCGGATATATTTCACCTAAGAAAAAGTACAGTGTAAAATTATTCTCTGCAAGTCTTTATGATAGTGACAGATTTTATGGATAAGTATTTATTACACACCTAAGCTTACTTGGACTTGACTGAGCACAATAGTTTAGGTCATTATGGACAGGAAATAAAACATAAAATGGAAGCTTATATGACACAATAAATTCACATAAAAGTGTGAAGAGCGTTTGGCACACTTTAAAAATGGGACAAAATGAAGATAAAAAAAATTTCTTGGAAAATAGGAGAAAATACCTTGGCAATGTTTTGAGAGATAACTAACTTGCAGGTTATGTGAAATTTCCAGAACTTAATACAATCTTATTTGGCTCTTTCTCAGTATAACAATGTGTTGGAGAATTATAGAGAGATTAAGAGAAAGAACAATTCGAAGAACCAGATGGAGGGTGGTGCTAAAGAGTCTGACATTCTCATGTTGCAAAATCAGGACATCCTAAAAGGCCTCATTCAATGGAGAAGATGGGACTATGAATTTTTATGTGGGGCATTTTAAACTTAGTCATCAATATACTTAAAATAAATATAATATGTAAGAGAATGTATCAGGTACACAGCTAGTGTAGGTACTAGCTACATATGGTATGTATTAGTCAAAGTTTTCTACGGTAACAGAACTTATAGAATGGTTTCCCTTATATGTATAGAAAGGGGGATTTATTAGAATGACTTAAAGGCTATGCTCCAGCTAAGGTAATAACGGTTGCACATTTGAAAAAAAAAAAAAAATCCAGGAGTTTTTGAGTTCATGAGGCTAGAAGTAACTCTAGGACTTGATATACCTTCTCCCACTCATTCCAGACAAATCAGTCCAGTTAGGGTAGCAGGATGCATACGCAAGCAACAGAGTCAAGGAAATTCTCTGTATCAATTTTTGAGGAACCTGCTTGAAACCAAGCTGTACATGTTCTACTTATGTGCAGTGCTGTGGTATGGATAGGAGGCCTATGTCCTGCCCCTGTGTTCTCTTTGGTTGGTAGTTCAGTCTCTGGGAGCCACCAACTGTCTAGGCTTGTTGACTCTTGATCTTCATATGGAGACCCTATCCCCTTTGGGTTACACAATCCTTCCCCCAATTCTTCCACAAGACTTCCATCTGATGTTTGGCTGTTGGTCTCTGCATCTGTTTCATTCAATTTCTGGACTAGAGCCTATAAGAGGACAAGCATAATTATGTACACTTTAGAGATAAAATTAAAGCTGAGAAATAGGAATTAAATAACTTGTTCAAATTCATGAACTACTTACTAAGCAAATGTGAGTTTAAATTGTCATTTATACTAACTCATAAATATCTTGATACAATATACATTTGCAGGTGTTTCCTACTTAAAAATTCCAGGGATAGAAATATTTTTTACCTCTATAAAACTTATTTGTTCATATTTCAAGGGCTAAAGGTTAAATGAAGAATCATCATAAAGAAAGTATATTTGTCTTTCAAAATCAAACAAATGCAGACACTACTGCATACACCAGCAGGATATTGCTGAAAGGACCCTGATATAGCTGTCTCCTGTGAGGCTTTTTCAGTCCCTGACAAATACAGAAATGGATGCTCTTCATCACTTTTAAATAAGAGTGCTAGTATTTGTTTCATTCTGTTTATTTACTATCACTCATTTTCAAAACATACTATATTTGATAACAGAATTACTTTGCACTCTTTACATGCAGATAATGTTCATTTCTTGTAGGTGAAAGTAATTGACTCAATAAGAAATATTTGTACTTGATTATTAATATTCATAAATGTCAAAAATTGTGTACTGCATTTTAAGTAAGAAAATAATCTATAGTAATATAGGACTTAAATAAATTTTACATAATTATTGAAGTCATTAAAATCTTTTTCCAAGTTCTACTGTATAATGTTTTATCTTTATAGATGTTGGTTGATTTGTAATAGTATATGCTTTTAAAAATAGTCTTCTTTAAAGCTATCTTATTGTAGTTAATCCCATTAGTTATTTGTTTATTTATTTTCTATTTTAACAAAGAATATTAATGCTAGTATAAATCTCATCAATTCATTTTTCACTTTGAATGTGTTTCTAACACATAAAGACTAGTGGCTTAGTACAATATCACATGTGAAGATTAATTTATAGGCCTAAATTTCTTTGATAAATGCCTCAACCTACCTTGTATATATGTGTCTGGGGGAGAAAGAAAATGTATGTTTTGTAGACTGGTAAAGCCTTGTCTTGGTTATTTAGAATTGGGACTTAGAATGAATTTAAAAGGACAACAATATCAAAACTCTTGAAAGGCTATTCATTATTATGATTGTGCCCCTATGATTTTTTCCATGAAATGAAACTTCATATNACTACAGTTTCTAAATATTTTGATAAAATTTGTGATATAAAAACTCAGACATAGTCATATCAATCATGAATTGCTCCCATTACAATGCAGATAAAACTTTTGATTGAGATTCAGTATGAAAGAGAGTAAGTTTTATCTTTATTCAATCTTTTAGGACACAGAGTATAAACCATGAAAAAAATAGGTAAAAAAAAAAAAAGAAAAATATTCCTTTAGTATACTTCAGTCATCATGAAATTCATATACATCAACAATACTTTTATTTACTCTATACTTGATTCTAGCCAAAAGACCAAGAAGCCAAATTCTTAACATGAATTAATTTGCTTAAACAGTGTCTTGAATTGCCTTTAATTGTGTGACATACAAAAACTGTAGAAGGATGAGGTAACTGGTAAATTCTCACACTGGAGACAATATGAAAATTTTAGTAAGAGGATGGGTTTAGTCTAGGAATGAGAAACAATTAGAAATGAAATTAAACCCCAATAAATTTTTACAAACAAAGGCAGACATGTTTTTATTTTTTAATTTTTTATTTATTCTTTAATCTTTTTTACAGTCCAGACTTTATCCCCTTCCTGGTCCAACCTCTGACTGTTCCACATCCCACACCTCCTCCCACCCACCCCAGCCTCCAAGAGGATTTCCCAACTCCCCCATCCCCACCCTACCAGATGTCCCCAATCCCTGGGGCCTCAGGTCTCTTGAGGGTTAGGTGAATCTTCTTTGACTGAGTCCAGACCCAGCAGTCCTCTGCTGTATATGTGTTGGGGATGGGGGGTCATATCAGCTGGTTATGCTGTCTGGTTGGTGGCTTAATATCTGAGAGAGTTCAGGGATCCAGGTTAGTTGAGACTGCTTCTCTTCTTATAGGGTTGCCCTCCTCCTCAGCATCTTCTAGCCTTTACCTAATTCAACCACAGGGGTTACCAGCAGACACATTTTTAATAGGCGTGTTTAGTGATATGTACTCAGAAAAAAAATGGACTGAAAACAGTGATAGTTGATATTAGAAAGGAAGCATGGATAAAAATTGAGGTTCATGAAGATGTGAAATGATATAATTATATTCTTAATGTTGAATCTAATAAAAAGTATCATGTTGCAATAAATTAAATATCTGTTAAATATTCTGTAGAATAAGTAACAAATAGAAAATGGTTGTAAGGACACATGCTGCTACATTTATTAATGGAATCAGGGAATGTATATGAAACTGAGGAAAATGTCCTTATATTTCTGTATCTGTCAGTCTGCTCCCTTATAGAACTGACACATTGGACAATAAACTATCATTGATTATTCCTAAGTCAGTACAAAAATAAAATACTCTGAAGATTACAATCTCTATTTCCATAGAATTACCAACATGAAAAAAATCTCTTTTTACATTCACAGTTAAAACTCTTTTAAATTTGGGAAATTCCAAAATCATTTAGTCTGGGCCTTGACCAAAGTTCCTTTACCAACTGATTTGTTGTGATTAATACTACAATCTAAGAAGATGGTAAATTAAACATGGGTGGGGGTGGATGGTTAGCTTCACTCATACTTCTAATTCATGGTTCAGGGCCTACATCTGTTAATAACCCTCTTGCTGTTACAGTCCTAAATCAGTGTGAGGACAGAGCCAGTGCATACTGAGTGCTACTTCAAATTTTCTTATAGTGCCACCTTCAGGTTTGTTTTTAGATTTGTCTAGGTGTTCCAATAATGATATCCTACCTGATTACTTACAACCAAGAAATATGCTAAATGGTCCATCTTAAAATACTATTATTACATAAAGTTGCCAACTCTAATGACTGATCATTGGCTTTTAGGTTTCAACATGAATTTTCAGAGGGAAAGAACAATATTTATAATAAACAACCCAAAGGCAGTTACTTCATTTTTTCCAATCTTTTTAATTAAGTATTTTCTTCATTTACATTTCAAATGCTATCTGAAAGTCCCTGAGTATTTTAAGAATTTTGAGATAATCTTCCAGGTATTAAAGGTAAAGTCTAGACCTTTTAATAAGCAGTTAGATCTTACTGACTTAGCTTGCATTTATTTCTCATGGCTTTAGTGCATAGTGCTATAAGTTGAGTGACTTAGAATATCTTTTTATTATGATTCACAATTTAGAGCTCTATGTCTAAAATTAAGTCAATTGAACTTAATTTTTGAATAGTCCCTCTTACAAAATTAGAAGAAAATTTGACCTTTAAGTAGCTCAGTGATTCTGATATGCTAAGACACTTTTGGGGTTTATAGATGATCATATTTTGCTTATTTCTTTGTATATAATCTTTTAAAATCGTTTATTTATTTATTTATTTATTTATTTATTTATTTATTTATTTTAAACTCCCGATTTTTATTCCCCTCCCCATCTACTCTCTCTAACTGTTCTCCAGCCTACATGCATATCAACATATACAAATTTTCTCTTTCAAAATCTTCTGACAATTTTTTTAGCAATCCAGTTCTTTTTTTTTTTAAATAAAGGAAAAGCAAAATTAAAAGTTTACTGATTCTGTTTTTTATTGTTCTCTACGTCTTAGAATGGGGAAGTCTCTGGAATATAGATTATGTATCCAGCTGTGTGTATATTACCTTATAAATCTATGGATGCCAGCTATTATGTATAGCTATAAGTTGAATTAACTTTAAGTTTAGTATCAGCTATATTTCCCTACATTATTGTTTATGTGTTTTTAGTGTCTTTAAGTGTATGTTCTTACTCTCCAGTTGTGAAAGGTAAGCAGTGCCATTGACAATAGCCTGTAACATTCAGAGGTTTCATAGGATACTACTTGCCAACAACTTAAAGTGATGTAACCTACTTCTGGTATTGATAGGTTTATTTGATAGAATATTGCATCTTAATGGAACATTACCTCCACCATTATATGGTGATTCTATTTAAATTTATTTTTATATGTATATGCATTAGAGATCATTTATAGTAGCAAGTTTTCATGTGGCTTTTCAAAAGGCCTTTTGTGTTAAATTTCCACACACACACACACCCCATCTTCTCCCCTCTAACCTGGGTTACTATCAACCATCTCCTTTGGTCTTATTTTAATGTTTCCCTTATTGCTCTGTAATATAGCCTTTGCTAATGTGTTATTTCTGTAAAGAGACACCATGATAACAGGCTGGTTTATAGTTCAGAGGATTACTCCATTATAAACATGGAGAGAAATGTGTCAGGATGCAGGCAGACATGCTGCTAGAGAAGGTGGTGAAAGTTCTATATCTTGTTTAGCATGAAGGCATAAAATACTGTCCCATTAGTTCTAGCTTGAGAATATACCTGCTTCCACAATGACACACTTTTCCTACAAGGCTGTTCCTCTTAATAATGCCAGTGTCTGTGGACCAGTAATTCAAACACATGAGTCTATGTGTATCATTCATATTCAAACCACCACAAACACTACAGTCCACCTTATTTTAACTTCATTAGTTCCATATGACTTTGTTTTCAAATCATACAACCTTCTCACTTGCTTGGACTCAGGATTTCAAGGTATTTTTTTTTTTTTTCTGAAGAGATGCAATACAACTTCAATGATTTGTTTTGATTACAGTATGCATGTATGTGTGTAAAATATCTAAGAAAATAGAAAATAGAGCAAAATTAAGCTTTCAAAATTGAACCAACCCTTAGTAGCTGAAGCCTCTGGAATAGAACTAAATATGTTATGAATCAAGAGAATGTAACAATTATAGGCATCTAAACTTATAACATAAGTACAAGAAAGCTGGCAGAAATTATAGTAAGTTTTCAAATCTCAAATAATTGTAGATTGGCCTGGAAAAATTCCTAAGGGTCGATCGATCACACAATGATGAGCCCAGCAGATCCAGTAGAGATCTATTATAAGGATGTCTGTTTTTTTACTACATATATACACCAGGAACTCCAAGCATTATTCATCTAGTAGCCAATTATAGGAATCTATGCAGTAGGGAAGTTATTATGGGAAAATAAAATAACAAGTTCTTTGGATATAAACAATAAAGTTGAATATTTTTCAAATATAAAATAAGATTAATTTGTCTACTAAATGCTAGAAATTTGCTTATCTAATAGGTTACAGTGTTCCACATTTTAGCAAATTTAAATTTGAAGAAATATATAATATACATGAAGTTTTAGGATAACATTTTACCTTATAGAAAAACATTTTTATTTCCATTTAGAATGTGTTATAGATATATATTTCCTAAACAACTATTTCTTGGTTTTTACAAAATGACATTTGAAAGTCAAAAGCTTATATTGTCTTTGAATGTTCATGTATTATTTCCTTAAGCAAAGAAGAATTACATGAAATCAGCCTGTTATTTTGTTATGCAGAAAATAGTAGATAGGAATTTAGTAAGTTGTGACATCACAATCTCTCACTGCATGAACCTTCACAAATTTAGGAGTCACATTGGATGACAATCTTCTGGGCATGTATAATTTTTAATTATTTATGAGATGTGTGTGTGTGTGTGTGTGTGTGTGTGTGTGTGTGTATCATTATTCTTTTACAGAAAGATTAAGATATGATTTTAGAGTGAACATTTTAGAGGGCAGAGGCAGAGTAGGTGTGGCTCAGACTAAGGATTAGCCACTTATGTTTTATAATCAAGCATATCAAGGAGAATAATCAAGCATCAGAGAAAATTCTTCCTGTGGAGAAAAATGAATGATTAAGAAAAGATTGTGAGAAACAAGACTGAATCAGTGTAACTATTAAGACAGGCATTTTATGTGAACTCTTTTATAAATCTTCAAAGAATCAATGTTCACTTAGCAATGAAGGTTTAGAGTAAGAATGATTCTATATAATTAACACAAAGGCAAGAACTATTGAGATATAGGCTGTGCTAATAAAGAGGTGAATTCATCTAGAATATGCAACAAATTTAATGTAAACAATCTATCAAGAGTGATAAAGACATGCAAATATTTACATGGAGATTCATAACAAATTAAAGTAAGAGAAAATATGTATAAACATGTTCAACAGTGAGATATTAAACCAAAAAACCAAAGCTCTCAAAAACCATATTCTCATGAGGGTAGAAGGTGATTACAAGTTCCCAGGGCTACAAAGTGAACCAAATAAATAGTATTGTGTTATTTGGTTGCTGTGAAAGGAGTCTTCCTAGAAGAACAGGAAATTGTCTTTCCATTTGTAAACTCTACCTTCATTTTATTTATTTGTAACAGCTGCTGGGAAACAATGAAATTTGGTGCTGAGTGGAAGATAACAGATTTTTATTGTCCAAAATTTATTTGCATATACCCGAAGAGCAGACACACAAGGGAAATTGGTGAGCTTGAAAAAGATTGAATAAAAAGCACTGTATGTATAGACTAGACAGCCCCAAGGATGTTCAATTGTAGGTGTGATACTCTGCTCCATCATTACTAACGCATTGCTAATAAAAGGATTCAGTTGAATTCTGCATTTTCAAATTAGAGGAATAAGTTGCCTGAGCTGCTTTATTTCTCTCATTACTCCAAAGGACGACCTTCCCTTTCCACATCTGGTGATCGATGTGACTATGAGTTTCTCAAGTGCACATTTCCATGTGACATTCAATGCAAAGACATGCCTATGCCAGTTTGATCATTCCCAAACAATAGACAATATTTCAATGCTTAAGTAAAACAGATCTGAGTGCTAAACAATATTTCAAGGAACTAAACTTCATTTTAATCACAAACAAGCCGCCAGGCAATTTTCAATTACAGCAAGCTTTTTTTTTTTTTTTTTTTTTTTTTTTTTTTTCTCCAGCTGTGTGTCCCTGCTGATTCCTGAAATTACATGTAAGTTGTCCCAGATTTTCAAGTGGTGTACCTACGGAGGTTTTTTTTCTTTTGTTGGTTGATGAAGTATCTGTGATTAGAACTTAAATAAATTGGCATTTATAAGATTCATCTCCCCACCCTGTAAATTTCAGGACATGATGATGGAGCATCAAGATATTTGGAGATATCCCCAGTGACAGCATGCAGCCTAATTAGGCTGCTGGTGCTTCAAGACCTCACCTTCACTGCAGGCACATCAAAGGATAATGTGAGAGCTAAGACCTAGAAAAAAAGGAATCTGTGGGGTTTTAAGCAATCAGGTCAATAACGGATTGTATTTTCAAAGTTCTACAAAGTCCCTGCTTTTAGGAAAGTTTGCAGCTATTTGTTTCCCCTAACAATTGCTTTTATATAAAGCCTGAGTGTTGGCAGAATTAAAATGGATGCATTTACATTTGGAGGGCTCAGAGGATAGCTCCCACTTACAGGAAACCTTGTATCATTCTTTGAAAAATCGGAGAGCAGTGTTAATGCCATACAAAGAAGAAGTGCAATATTTACGTCAATATTTCCTTTGCTTCACTGACAAATCTAATAACTATTGCTTTGCCACTCCCTGGTCCTTTAGGTTTTAATGTTCACCCAATAAAGAAATGGAATTGTCAGTCCTTATTTGAAAGGCTCCTTTACTACTTTGGAAAAATACTGATAAGGAAACCCAAAGGTGAAAGCAGTGTCAAGAGGAGGTGTGAAGATCAAGAATGCAAGGCAGACAAAATACATAAAAGAACTCAAGTAGAAACAAAAGATATTTTAGATCACTTAAAGGTGATTTCTTTCCTTATTTTTCTGAACAAAGAAGAGGTATCAGTGACTCACTATAAAATTGAAAAACTAACATAAGTGCACAAAAAGAAACAGAAAACACAATTGATCTTCAAGTATAAAAATTACTTCAGGTTTCTTTTTTGGAGACTGAGACTGAAAAGTCGGTTTATAAAGGTAAAAGATTGTATTTTCTTGGCCAAAAACTAGAGTCATTAAAAAAAATGCCTTAAGCAATAGAGCCCTCAGTTACACACAAAAATATTTGAAGAACAGTGCACAGTACAGGAGTTAGAGGAAAGAGAGAGAACAGTTTCACTGGGTCCTCTGGAAGGAATTCAGGGTGTTTTAATGGCTACTGTAGGTTTGGCCTTTTGATGGAGTGAGGTTTTAGATGTCTACTATGAGACTGGAGGAAACAAGTTGAAAATTAAAGTTATTTAAAGATACCGAACAGGAAAAGCATGTTGGAAGATTGGGAAAATACAAACTAAATTCGGTATAACAGTAGTATGAATCTAAGAATCTAAAATGGTAATTATTTTCATCAACTGTTTTAACCAAAGATTATTAATTAGGAAGCAAATGAAAACATAAAAGATATTTTATATATATATATATATATATATATATATATATATATATATATATATATATATATATTTAAAAGATATATATATATATATATATATGAATAACTTTTTTGGATATTAAGTGTTTTCCCTGTTAAGTTTCCACCTTCCGGTTGCAGTAGGTACAGCAAATATGTAAGACTTACCTCTAAAACAGATTTCAATATTCTGTGACTGTATATAAATTCTAAGAAGAATTTAACAATAATATAGCCCTATTCATTTTGAATATATGCTGAACATGCTTGTGAGTTTTAATTAATATCAAGTTTCCACTCTTACAAGTCCTCTCACATGTTTCATGTGCTTCTATTTTCACATGAGTATCCCTTTTTTACAACAATATTTTAGCACATACCTGTGTGTATCATATGTATTTGCATATCTATAATCTCATATTTCACTGTCTTCTGAGGGTTTGTTTCTAAACATTATTTCTAGTATTATATGATCATTTTGTGGTGCAAAGTATGAGCAATTATACCTTTGAAATAGATTTATGGCCTCCAAATAAAATCATATAGATTCAGATATATTTCTAGAGCATGTGTATATAATAAATTGATATCCAGTTAAGTTTAAATTCTGACAACATAGAGCAATGCATAATGGTAAGGAGAAAATAATTCTTTACACAAATTTACGTGTCTTTTAGTTGTTTTATAAACAGCTGGGTGCTTTTAGAGTTGTAAGATTAGAGTAGCTTGCATGAACATGTATATCAGAACACAGAAGTATGGGCGTTCCTGCACAGGCCTCATCCTTAAGGAAATTGACTCTCCTGACTATCTCCACTTTACACCCATCACCTGTATGGCAGCTCAGCTAGAGTGAGCTATAAAAAAGCATCTCCCTACTTATGCTGGAAGTATAGCATGGTTCACTGTCTATAGATTTTGTAAAGCTAATTAGCGCTTCTGTGGTTTCATACATGCAACCACCACGTTATACTCAAATGATGGTCAAAAGACAAAGTTTCATGTGACTTCCCCCTGCTTTCTGTATCTTTACATTTTGCCTGCCAACTCATCTGTGATGGTCATTAAACCTTGTAGTGGACAAGGACTCTAGAGCTATTCCCTGTAGAGCTTACCCAAATGGTCAACGTGCTGAGAATTAAGGACTTTCCAATAACCACTGTGTCATATACAAAGAAGCTTATCTGACTCAGCTAACAACATTTAAATATTTTAGTTACATAGAATGTATTTAAGAAAATTATTATTTTTTTCTGTTCTAGGTCTCTTTACATCGTTTTTGTCTTCTAAGACTTTTAATTAAAAAAAAAAAATCTTAACAGTTCCCATGATATAATTCAGTTTTGAGGCATATTTAAGTTCAGTATAATGTAAAACGTTGTAACTAACACTTTCTGATTCATATACCTTCATAGATGTTGTGTATTTATTTTAAGGAAAATACTGCTAAGTAATTATTCACACTGTTCATCCAAAAGAAAACTCAAAAAAGATAATAAAATGTTTTAATAAAATAATTCTACTTCAACTGGACTATAATTTATTTTCATTAGATATGTGTTTTTTTTCCTTTTATTACTTACTCAGCTTAAATATCTGCTTCCTAAAAGTCTTTCAAATACAAAATTATTGTTATACCATAGATAAAAAAGTTAATTTTTGTGCCTATATGTATGTGTAATCAATCAGATGAATAGGTTTAGTCTAACTATCAATTTATTCTATTTTAGAAATTCATATTTCACTGACAGAATAGTTCTGTCAGTGAATATTTTAGTAGTACATGTTAATAACTGCCAGTTTAATACTCATTTCTGGCATGAAAATACTCATTAGAGACAGACTGAATAATGAATAACCTAAGTTGTAAATTAGCTTCCATTAGATCATAGTAATATGTAAAGTAGGCAAGAAATACTAGTTTTGACTACTTTATAGTATTCATATTCTAAAAATGTAAAAGTAAAACAAAGCTATAATGAAGATACTATTAAAAAGAGTTTTATACTTTAATAAGGAAATATAAATAAACATTTTGAAGTATCAGTGTTCTTGTATGTTCACTTTAATGTTGACACTCAAGATAATCTATCTGTCATTTGATTAAATGTAGAATGATTTAGGTTAGATGGTAAGGCTAAAATAATCATATTTATCATATCACATTATAAAGATGTTTTAATATATACATAAATTTAAAACAATTTAAATATTAGTAATATAACGAGATTAAATGTGTTGGTGAGGATATTAAGTACCCTCAAAATTCAAACAATAGCTGGGAAAAACGAACTGAGAAATTTGACCATAGTGGAACATACAAATAGTATCAAAGTCAAAGTATAAAGGCTGTGAATGGCTATGAAAGAGGTTTTCGGAGGGTAAACCAGGAAAGGGGACATTTGAAATGTAAATAAAGTAAATATCTAATAAACAATGTTTATTGAAAAGAAAAGATCATCACCAACAATTACCACCCTAAATTAGGAAAGCACATCAAATTTTCTGACCTATTCCTAAACTTCATCATAAACCATAGATCTTAACCACAGCTTCATGAATGGGTGGGTACAAGACAAAGAAGCTCTAAAAAGAATATTGTACCATGAATCTGAAGTTAAATTAAAGGAGAACACCATGAATAATTGAAACATACAACTTATAGTTACATCAAAGATAGCTTTACTGTAACTCCTGTTCAATGTAACAGGTAACATCACAGTATGTACATGTTTCCTTTTGAAATTCTGGAAAAATCCATTGAACCTACTTCCATCAATCGTTTTAAGAAATGCTAAAAGATATGAAAGAACTACTGTTACAAAAATTGATATAAAAATTATATAAATATAAAAGTGAAACATAACAATTGGGATATTATCTGAAAGAGACATTGAAGGAACTGTGATAGCGAATCAATTAAATGACAGAGATTGTAAAGATGAAAAGAAAGATTATGTGAACAAAAATATGGAAGTTCCAATCAAAATCCGTGCAGAGAGAGAGAGAAAGAGAGAGAGAGAGAGAGAGAGAGAGAGAAGAAGGAGGAGGAGGAGGAGGAGGAGTAAGAGGAGGAGGAGGAGGAGGAGGAGGAGGAGACAGGGGAGGAAAGGGAGTGGGGAAGAGAGGGAGAGACAGACACAGAGCATTAATCTAGAATTAAAGTTAAACAAATACATAAAATATAATGACTCCTCGCACCAATAATGACTATAATTGTTATAATCCTTTTCTTTGTAAATAAGAGATAGATTTACTTGAATATTTTTTTTTTTACACTTACTTTTTAATTTTGGGATGTCTTGCGGAGCTTCACATTCTACAATATGTATGCATTAGTGTGTGTGTGTGTGTGTGTGTGTGTGTGTGTGTGTGTGTGTTCAGATCACTTGAGGGAGTGATATCTCTGTTTTTATCCTGTAGGATCTGGGGATTAAATTCAATAGGTGAGGTTTGTGGTCAAAAGTCCTTTATCTTGTTTGTCTTGGATTGGTTTGATTAGTTGCTTTCTTTAATTTGAAGTGGGTCTAAAACTCGTTACCCTGACAATCATAGGTATCAGCTGGAGGTTCTGTTTAGCGGAGGCTGAAGTCATAGGTATCTGCTGCAGGTTCTGTTTAGTGGAAGCTGAATTATGAAGTCACTAATTTATTTGATGGATTGATCCATTGATAATTTCATAGGTGAGAATTGTACTAGAACATTCAGAGTCATAGAAAAGCAAGAAACTACAGCCGTGCATTTGAGAAATATATCGAACTTTTATACTTGCCTGACTCTGTATCTTTTTATACTTCTCATGGCTCTAGGAACTTTCCCGTGTGTGCTCTGCCATGAAGATTTATTTTGTCTTTCCTCAGGACTAAGTGCAAAGAAGCCGTATGAACATAGATTTAACCTAAGAAGAGCATGAGTCAAAAAAATCTTTCCTCCATTTAAATTTTGCCAAGATTTGGGATCATGACAAAGGAAGGCACGATAACACAATACTTTGAATATAAGACTTTGACTTCTACATTGCCTATCTGACATTTCAAATTTAATTAATTTCATGTGCTTACAAGATTCACCCAATGTTAGCTCACCTTTTTTTGTTTTTTTTTTCTTTTCCTTTTTCCTTTTTTTTTCTTTTTCTTTTTTTGGGGGGGCGGGGGGACAGGGAACTAAATTATATGTTCTGACACAATGCTAGCACATGGATCACATGGAAGTACTTAACCTTCATCTTACTTCTTAGTTTTAAAGTATAAATGGGATTGCAAGCTGTTACAGCCACTCAGGAAATCAGTCTGGCATTTCCTCAGAAAATTGGACATAGTATACTAGCTGAGGACCCAGCCATACCACTCCTTGGCATATACCCAAAAGGTGGTCCAACATATAAAAAAGGACACATGCTCCACTATGTTCACAGCACCCTTATTTATAATAGCCAGAAGCTGCAAAGAACTCAGTTGTCCTTCAATAGAGGAATGGATACAGAAAAAGTGATACATTTACAAAATGTACTACTACTACTCAGCTATTGAAAACAACGACTTCATGAAATTCTTAGGCAAATGGATGGGTCTGCAAAATATCATCCTGCGTGAGGTAACCCAGTCACAAAAGAACACACATGTTGTGTACTCACCAATAAATGGATATTAGTCAAAAAGTATGGAATGCCCAAGATATAATTCACAGGCCAAATGAAGCTCAAGAAGAAGGAAGATCATAGTGTGGATGCTTCAGTCCTTCTTAGAAGGAGAATAAAATATTTAAGGAAGAAAATACAGAGAAAAAGTGTAAATCAGAGACTGAAGAAAAGGCCATCCAGAGACTGCCCCACCTGGGGATCCATCCCACATACAAACACAAAACCCAGACACTATTGTGGATGCGAAGAAGTGCTTTGCTAACAGGAGCCTGATATAGCTGTCTCATGAGAGGCTCTGATAGAGCCTGACAAATACAGAAGCAGATGCTGGCAGCCAACCAATGAACTGAGCACTGAGACCCTAATAGAGGAGTGAGGGAAGGGACTGAAGGAGCTGAAGGGGTTTGCAACCCCATAGGAAGAACAACAATATCAATCAAAAAGACCCAAGAGCTCCCAGGGACTAAACCACCACCCAAAGAGTACACATGGAGGGACTTCTGTCTCCAGCATCATATGTAGCAGAGGATGGCCTGATCTGGTATAAATGGGAACAGAGGCCCTTGGTCCTGTTAAGGCTCAAAGCCCCAGTATATGGGAATGCTGGGGCAGTGAGGTGGGAGTGGATAGGTACCTGGGGAGTACCCTCATAGAAGCAAGGGGAGGGAAATGAGATAGGGAGTTTCTGGAGGGCAAAGCAGGAAAGGGGAAAAAATTGAAATAAAAATACATAAAACATCCAAAAGATAAAATTTATGCATACACACACACACACACACACACACACACACACACACACACACATTTGTATCCTAGGTAATGTTTCCATATGTATTGAAATATATTACTAAATATAAATTCCAGTATATTTCCAAATATATATTCCAATATATATTTACTATATGTATATGTATATGTATATGTAAAAATTAGTCCTAATATGACTGGATTCTGTTTTGCTACAATTTCAGTCATATTAGATGCAAGTTATTAAAATTAAGAAATAATCTACCAGCAATTTGGAAAGAATATGTGTCCAAGAAAATATGTTTGTCACTATTTTAGTTGACCCCAGTTCAATCCCTGGGACTCACATAATGTAATTTAGAGCGAATGCTTGAAAATTGTCCTCAAACCACAGTATGCACAAAATATATTTGCATGTTCCGACATGTCTGCTTATGTGTCTAGGTGTGAGTGCACAGACAGTAAATCAATAATGAAAAATAAATAAATGCAAAATCAAAACTAAATTACAAAGAGAATATTAGTTTTTAAATATAAGCTGTACTCTCACCAGTGTGAGCACCTAAATTTGAGCTGAGCAAGGACAACAATGGACAAGGTTCAGAAACATTTACGTAGGTCTCCGGAACCCTCAACACACACACACACTCACACACACACACACACACACACACACCAACAAACAAACAAACAAACAAAACCAAAAAACTATAGGCAACTAAGGACTTCCTAGAGAAGGACAAATTAGACATTCCCAACTAAGATTATATCATTGGGTATCAAATACTAAGTTGTCATCTTTGAAAGCATAAGCGAGGAACATTAAAGAGATTGAGCAGGATATGTGTGTTTGTGTGTGTGTGTATGTATATATATATATATATATATATATATATATATATATATATATATATGTGTGTGTGTGTGTGTGTGTGTGTGTGTGTGTGTGTGTGTATGGAAGTAATAAAAATTAATGGAAGTAGAAGTCTTGAATTTATAGAAAAAGAGCAGCGAGGGCGTACATCAGAGGATTTGGAAGAAAGAAAGGAAGGGGAAATTATGTAATTCTATTATAATCTCTAAAAATAGAAATAATCAAAAATGATAATAGAAAATTACAAATAAATGTAACCATTATTTTGGACAGATCATTTTTCCAACTGTCTTCTGTTTTACATACATTGTGTATGTGCTGATAATATAACAGCTAAAATTGTTGGGTTTACCAGCTTTTTCATTTATGACATGTAATTTTGAAGTGATTCATGCAAAGGGAATAAAAATATGACTGTTGTAACTACAAGTAATTAATAAGATATAGGCCATTTAGTAAGGAGATTACTTTTCTGTATAATCATTAATACTTTTCTAAGTAGCATCCAAAGCATTTCATCCTTGTTTGATGTGCAAAAATCCCCTGATTTTTAAAAATAGAAGCTCTATTATTATTGGAACTACTAAAATTTTAAGAAACAGTTTAAATGTGTGAGCGTTATTCCCTGCAAAATACTGATTGAAGGGCTTTGTTCAGAATGATCTTTCCACTGTAGGATCTTTATCTAAACTGTATGTGTAAGCTTTTTTGAGCTCAAAAGAATGTTAATATTCTAATTGATCTACCATTTAAAGAATTGCTCAGTCGATGCTCGCTGTCACTTTACATCAGTTGCATCAAAAGCTGAAGCTGAAGACCCCTTTAGCTCCTTGGGTACTTTCTCTAGCTCCTTCTTCCTTGGGAACCCTGTGTTCCATCTAAAAGCTGACCGTGAGCTTCCACCTCCATGTTTGCCAGGGATTGGTATGTTTTCCCCCCGAGACCGCTATATCCGGGCCCTTTCAGCACCATCTTGCTGGCATATGATATAGTGTCTATGTTTGGTGACTGATTGTGGGATGGATCGGAAGAATAACCATGAACTAACTAGTACCCCCTGGGCTCGTGTCTCTAGCTGCATATATAGAAGAGGATGGCCTAGTTGGCCATCAGTGGGAAGAGAGGCCCCTTGGTTATGCAGACTTTATATGCCCCAATACAGGGGAACGCCGGGGCCAGGGGGTGGGAGCGGGTGGGTAGGGTAGCAGGGCCGGGAGGGGGGAGGNTACATGTGACTTTAACTCTTGATTATTTTGAATATTTTCCCAATTAAAATTTATTTTAAGTGCATTTCTTATTTCTGTATTAAACTGTTTTCTGAAATTGCCTTTCAGGTACATTTTAAAATATGATCTGTAATTTTGAGGTGACTCACACAACTGTAATTAAAATATGACTAGTGTAACTAATAATAATTAATTAATTTGGCCCATAATTAGTGTGAGGGACATGTAACAAACACAGTGCTGCTTGGAAATATATTTAACTTTTGAGACCATTAACAAGGAACATTGACCTGACACATAAGTAAATCGATTAACTGCTATGTTCTTGAATTTACTCAATTTTAAATATATATGAACCTTTTAGATATAGTTGGAAAAGTCTATAGATTCATTTATCAATGTTTTTGTACACTTAGTAATAAACATTTACTTAGTCATTTATTTGAAATATCTATAAGAACCAAAGAAATGGGCCGGGCGGTGGTGGCGCACGCCTTTAATCCCAGCACTTGGGAGGCAGAGGCAGGCGGATTTCTGAGTTCGAGGCCAGCCTGGTCTACAGAGTGAGTTCCAGGACAGCCAGGGCTATACAGAGAAACCCTGTCTCAAAAAAACCAAAAAAAAAAAAAAAAAAAAAAAAAAGAACCAAAGAAATGGCATGGTTCCTGATATTACACTGTTATTATATCCCAAATACTATTAGAAAGCTAAAAAGTTGGCTTTCCTCTGAATCACTTTTGCTTCAAAGGTTTACCCAAATCAGCCTTACTGTTGTAGCCTATTAACTTCCAGCTCCAATATCATTAAATTTTGTGCCCATTTCAGCTCCAACAAAATTGTTACTTAAATGGTCCCAGTAACCTAAAAAAGCTAAATATGAATTTTGGTGTGGAAGTTCGTTTGTGCAATCTCAGTAGTAAGGAGATTGTAGCTGGAGGATGGCCAGGAGTTCAAGGACAGTTTCACCTGCAATGAAGCCCTGTCTGAAAAGAAAGTATATGTTGCTGGCACTTATGAGGGAAAATTACATAATATTGTTGGTTTTTTTTTAACTACCATGTATAGTTATAGTACCATCACTTCCAGTTATGTGAAGTATATGGGAGGTTTACAGTTTCCTTTTCTAGAATTAATAGAGGTTTATGTTCTCAAATTCATCACAAAGGTTTACGTGAAACAATTTGATCAAGAAGAGAGAATGGTAGACTGTGGACTATGCAGGATTTTAGAGGGGGTGGGGGAGTAAGGATACAGAAAACAGAAGATGACCACTTAAATAGTCCACTAATGAGAACTGGAATATCTCTGAAGTGGTTGGAAAACTTAGGAGCCTTAGCTTTATTCCACAAACAGTTCAACAGTCTGACATGAAGACTGAACAGACCATAGGATATTTTAAGTCAGTGGCAAACACTGGACTATTTATTTAACTAGGAAAATCGGTAAGTAAATGTCATGAAGATAAGTAATGAAATCAGCTATAATCCCATAACTATTTTATAGACTTCATTAATATTTGAGTGTTTATTCCTCTACAGATATTTGTAATCAGACCCTGAACACATTTCCTGTAATTTCACAAACACTTTAGCAATCTGTGGCTACAGTTTGATTCTAATCATTTCACTGATTTCTCACTGACCAGTTTTAAAAGAAGTTTAAAATGTTGCTTATGTTTCTCTTATAAGTCTTCTTGTTGGAGGACAATGCACGCTTTGAGATTTCTGCAGATCTGTGTTTTATGGAAGAGAGAACCACACTAATTATAGGAAAAAAAGAACAACAGTTCAATGTGATATTAACTCACTGTGTTAAAAAAAATTATTTTAAAAACTCTTCCTAAGTAATCTGATTTGGGATATTTTAAAGTAAATGTTAGTGACACCTAAGAATTCTACTTAAACAGAAGATACAAGTCTTCTTTCTGAAATTATATTGATTAGGCATGCTATGGACTAAGATCAGGTTTCAGATGATATTCTGCCACATTAATCAGAAAGAGAGAATAAAGTGCTCCATATATACAAACATTCAGTTGTATAAAATTTACACTCCTGAGTAAGTCTGTTATCTGTGCTTGCTAGGCAACTGTGTAAAGTGCCTCTTTTAAAAGCCTCTATGGTGAGTCTAATGGTGAGAATAAGATAAAATGACAAATTATTTCTAATTTCTAACAAGTAAAGACAGAATCCTGCTTATATAAACTGCATTCTAAACAAGGTTATTGGACTCATGAGGCGATCTTACCTCAGGATTATATAAACATGCTTTCTTTATTTGTATATTACCAGTGTCTGGGATTAAAGAACAATCATTTCAACAATTGATTATACTTATTTTCAGACTCCTTAAAGATGAGTGACTATAAATTCATTGTATCAGTAATTTTTAGACTTGTGAATCTCTCTCTTTCTCTCTTTTCTCTGTCTCTGTCTCCATCTCCATTTCTGACTTCCTCTTCCTCTCCATCTCCCTCTTCCTCTTTCTCTCTATCTGTATGTGTTTGTGTGTGTGTGTTGTGTACTTCCTGTGCATGTGTACAGGCAAGAAGTGAACATTGGAGTTTTCTTTTTTTTTTTTTTTTTTTTTTTTTTTTTTTTTTTTTTTTTTTTTTTTT
>LR751511.1:100945-113445 GCA_902729485.2 Mus minutoides
TGATTATTCTCTGAAATTATGATGTTAGAATAAAGCTGCCTTGGGGAGGTGAGATATCTCTCAATGTGGCCTAATCACAATGCTATGGGCATAGTTCACTGCTGATTGGTTGGTTCCAAGTGAGGAAGTCTCTCCCATTATGAGAAAGGAATGTGGCTTTTGATAAAGAGCTTGTAGCTAGAGCTGGGGCAGAATCACAGGGAAGTTTACAAGGGGAGGGGAAGGAATGAGAATGAGAATGAGAAGCAGAGTCTGGAGTTAGAATAGGAAAGCCACATGGTGGGGATGTAGTAGCAGAGAAATTGTATTGAGTCTGGATAGTGGAGAGACTGCCTCAGCAAACAGGCCAGCAGCCTGTTAATACTATACAACTTTTCTTTTCTTTTCTTTTCTTTTTTTTTCTTTATAATGAAACCCCAAGCACGAACTCTAAAAGCTGCTGAAATAGAAAGAACTTACTGAATATGAACTAAATGATGGTGCCATCCCATTTATAAAAGTTGAGAAAAACCTGTGTACCTAGTATATACAGGTCAGGTTTCTTAAGGGAGGTGAAGAAAGAGCTGATTTACCTACATGAGTGTGCTCATTCTCACTACCAGTAATAGCAGTCCTGGAGTTTACATCACCCTTGCCTAGATAGTTATAGATGTTGGCGATATTCGAAAGACCATTTTTCTTAAAGCTTTTACATAGAAGATGGAGAGAAGGGAACAATTATTTGTGATTGAGACTGTACGTATGCATACCCAGTTAATCTGTGTGCCTGTATGTATGTGAACTGAAAATTGAATACAGAGCCTCACATATGCTAAGCTTTCTCTCTGACAATACTCTGTAGTTCAGTGTGCAGTTTTCAAATTATAAAGCTCCCGTCAGTGTTTTCAGTCTTTTCTGTTTGCTTTAAAATTCCCTATTGTTGTTGTTTAGCATAGACCTTACTTTGTAGAGCTGCAGAAGAAAAATCTCTTAGATTGCTGCTGTGAGTCTCATCTGACTGAGATTGAAATGTCTAAGGGAAACAGGTTGATGGAGGAAAGATGTGTTTGGTTAACGATTTTACACATTGTAGTTCATCATGATAGAGAAGGTATGGAGAATTTGAGTGCCAGTGGAAGTGAAAACAAAGAAAGTAGATAGTGGCTAGAAGTAGAGGCCAGGCTATAACTGTAAAATTCGTTATTCAACTTCATTTATCTATGTGTCTGCTTTTGTGAGAATAACATGCTGTTTTTACTACTCTTTCTCCATCATGTACTTTGAAGTCAGGTATCATACCACCTCCAGCATAATGCCTTTTATTGAGATCTGCTGGAATAATGATTTGAGTATTTTCTGTTTACATATATATTTAAGATTGTTCTTTTTTATTTCTGTTAAATATGATGTTGGGGTGGTGACATACATTTTTTAACCCTGACACTCAGGAAAGAGAGGCAGATGAATCTCTGAATATGAGGCCAGGGATCACAAACCAAGGAATATACAGGGAGGGGTCCATGGCTCCAGATACATATGTAGCAGAGGATGGCTTTATCTAACATCAATGGGAGGGGTGGCCATTGGTCCTATTGAGTTGATGTCCCAGCGAAGAGGGATGCTGGAACAGTGGGGTGGGAGAGAGTGGGTGGGTGGGGGACCACTCTCACAGAGGTAAAGGGGAGGAGGGATAGGGGAGAAAGGGCAGATGTGGTATGAGGGGTTGTGGAGGGGTAGCCGGGAAGTGGGATATCATTTGAGATGTAAATGCATGTAATAGTTAATAATTATTAAAAACAAACAAAAACAAGCTAAGCAAGCCATGAGGCAGAAGCCAGTAAGCAGCATTAATCCAGGGCCTGTTACAGTACTTGTTCTCAGGTTCTTGCCTTGACTTTCTTCCCTGACTCCCCACAGTGTATTGTTGCTTTGATGCAATCTTCTAATGAGATAAAATATAAAATTAGTTTAAAAATGTGATTTGAAGGCATATGTTAGTGTTTCATGATCCAAAACTTAAATTGTAATATTAACAGTGAAATGGTGTATAGTCTACTCTTCAACTAAGCACAACAATATACAATAAAATTATTAAATAGAAACCGTGAGATAAATGATGACTGAAGTTCAAGGTAGTTACTTTTCAGATTATCTTTTAAAAGCAAAATCAAATTAATTTAGTCCAAATATGCTATATTAGCAATACTTTTCATTAAATACATATATATTTCAGTATCAGAGAATCTTCTATTTACAATGAATTGCAGTAATTTCAGAGATTCAAGACCGCACCAAGTGCTCAGAATAGGTAACTACTGATGTCCAGCAATAAACAAAACACTTATCCCACTATCTATAAGAACCAGGAAACATTGTAGAAAAATGAGTCTGAAAGAACATATGAGTGGAAGTATAAGTAGAGGGTCTATAAAATGCTATCTTTAATTAAAAATACACCTATTGCAGTCAAAAACTCATAGCAGCTGCAGATACATACATGTCTGCACAAGAATTATTTGACAATAGGGAGGGATGAAGAAGAATTGTAATTGCCTTCAGGTAAGTACCCACTGGTAACTCCATCAGAGGTACAATAGACTATTACAGTGGAGTGGCCACACAGATCTGATTAAACTAAATGGACCCACATCAAACCAAAAATCATCAATCTGGAAGAGCATCTTGTATAACTGGTATGTATGCTGATGAGTCTTGATAGAGATGAGAAGAAGATAGAAAGGAGGAAGGCCAGTAATTAGAATGCATTATCTGCTTGTAAGTAGCTGCCAACGAAGACATTATATAAATCCACTGAAATAAAATGAAGATCTTTAAAATTATGACAGAAACACAAATAAGGAAGCTAAACAAACAAAATTGTTGATAATTTATGCATGGGGAACTATATATGGTTTTGGCACATGTACACAATGTACAAATTTTGTTTTATTTCATTTTTTATTAGATATTTTCTTAATTTACATTTCAAATGCTATCCCGAAAGTCCCCCCCCCTGCTCCCCTGCCCACCCACTCCCTCTTCTTGGCCCTGGCGTTCCCCTGTATTGGGGCATACAAAGATTGCAGTACCAAGGAGCCTAAGTGGGGAAAACCCTCGAAGGTGTGGGCACAGGGGAAAGATTCCTAAACAGAACAGCAATGGCCTGTGTGGTCAGATCAAGAATTGACAAATGGGACCTTATGAAATTGCAAAGCTTCTGTAAGGCAAAAGACACAGTCAGCAAGACAAAATTGGGAAAGGATTTTTACCAATTCTAAATCTGATAGGGGACTAATATCCAATATCTACAAAGAACTAAAGAAGCTGGACTCCAGAAAAACGAATAACCCCATTAAAAATGGGGTACAGAGTTACACAATGCACAGTTTTAAAGGCAAACAAAACATCTATATTCCCTCAAAATTTTATAATGTATTTGTGGCAAATAAATCTAAAATTTCTTTCATTCTATCTTTTTTTTTTCAACTTTAATTAGATAATTTCTTCATTTACATTTCAAGTGTTATCCAGAAAGTTCCCTATACCCTCCCCCACCCCCCGGCCCTGCTCCCCTACCCACCCCCTCCCACATCTTGGCCGTGGCGTTCCCCTGTACCCTGTACATCTTTTAGAAAAATTTATTTACTCCATTATTTTGTGTGCATGAGTACACGTGTTTGATTGTGTGTGTGTGTGTGTGTGTGTGTGTGTGTGTGTGTGTGTGTGTGTGTGTGTGTATACATGTGCCATAGCACCCATGTGGAGATCAGAGGACAACTTGCAAGAATCTGTCTTCTCTGTGGATGGAACTTATTTTTCAGGCTGGGAGTTCTATGAGCCACCCTGCTGGTCCTGTGCTAGCTTTCTGAAAATAACAAAACAAAACAAAAATAACAAAAACAAACAAACAAAAAAAAAGTACATTGCTGTTATCTGTATTCATCCCTCTGTACAGCAATACACCAAGCTTTGATGTTCTTTAACTGTTTTCATTGATTTTTATCACCTCTTCCTCTGTTTAATCTCTCTTACATTAAGTAACTAACATTCTACTCTCAGCTTCTATCCACTCAAAAAGTTCTCTGCATTTGTTAAGGCTCCCTTATTTGCTATCTCTCCTCCATTTTATAATAATTTATGGACTCATTCTCTGATTGCTCTCCCCAGCGGTTCTCACTGTTCTGAGTTGCAAATCTACAGAACACATATAATTGCCTTCTCATAATTACAACTTGCATTGCATTCTACATGACCAAACATGTTGTACAGATCTGTCATTTATTCTTTCACCCATATATTGACTAATTGATAAAATATGTGGATAGACATTTTTATATGAAACTAAGAAGAATCTTCTAATTTTTGTTAGGTTATACTCATGTACATATAAATTAAAGGTCTTTAAGAGTACACATGGAGGGACTCATGGCTCAAGTCACATATGTAGCAGAGGATGGCGTAGTCAATTCAGTGGGAGGAAAGGCCCATGGTCCTATGAAAGCTAGATGCCCCAGTATAGGGGAATGACAAGACAGGGAAGAAGGAGTGGCTGGGTTGGTGATCAGGGAGAGAGGGGATGAGATAGTAGGTTTCTGGAGGGGAAACTAGGAAAGGGGATAACATTTGAAATGTAAATTAAAAAAAATCTAATAAAAATTAATTCTCTTTCTATTAAATTTTAGTACAAATAAAAACACAAATATGAGCAAGATAACAAGATCCTGCCCAAGATAAACTCAATACATTCAATTATCTATTTGTAACATTGTGCTATATATTTTTGTTGTTGTTGTTTGTGGTTTTTTTTTTTTTTTTTTTTTTTTTTTTTTTTTTTTTTTTTTTTTTTTTTTTTTTTTTTTTTTTTTTTTTTTTTTTTTTTTTTTTTTNTTTGTGCAGTCCTGGCTGTCCTGGAACTCAGTCTGTAGACCAGGCTGGCCTTGAACTCAGAAATCTGCCTGCCTCTGCATCCGAAGTGCTGGGATTAAAGGTGTGTGCCACACCGCCTGGCTGTGCTATATTTTTATCTGTCAAGACATGATTCTTTCATTTCTTTAGAAGTAGGCTATTTTTGACTTAAATTAATGAAATCATGAAATAAATTGAGTTTCAAAACATTAAAAAAATCTCTGGTAGGTCAAATTTAAATTTCCATGAAAAGTTTCTTGAAAAAGAAATCATATAGAATTTATCTATCTATAGGTAGATCTATCCCATAGTTTGCAAAATTTAATTCCAAAATGAAAAAAATGCTAATCTGAGAATTTATGTCATTTTTCTCCTCTACAGTTTCTGGGCAACTGTGGTTAATTGTTGTGATAAGCCCTAATCATTAAAAGTTTACATAATTAATTGTGAAGATTAAACATTCACCAATTCCAGGCTTAGATATTAATCCAGAATAATCATAAATTGAATTTGCCATATACAAGATTTTCACTCTCCCAGATGTTCTGAGAAATACTTGGAAACTCAAGGATTATCATTGACATATTGATTTTGCGGAACTCATTCAGCTAAGCATGTTACAATGAATATGTTTATTTGTGTTTACTAGGCAAAAAGAAAAATATAAAAATTCTTGTAAATTTTGCCTGTCATTCTTTATGATGCATTAACTTCACTTACTTCTTCTAAAAACCAATGTTTTGATGTAATGCCTTTTCATTTCAATTTTATATTAAACAATAATTTTGTCATGCATTTCTTTGAGATTATATACAAATAAAACTTTAAAAAAAAAAAAACTTTGCAAGGTCTGTAGCCAATGTAATTAAAAACCTTTACACTCTTGTAAAAGTCTGAAGAGATTAGGCTTGTAAGGATAGAATTCCCTGCTAATGTAATCTGTTTCTACAAATTTTAATGCAGTATGACACAGAAGAACGTTAAGGTCAACCTGACTAATAAGAAAGTCAATTATATTATGTAAATAGGAAACCATTGAGAAAGAAAAATCAATTGAGTCTGTTTTTGTAAATTGAGTATATCTAGGTTTCTCTTAGATCAGTCATGAAAACAAAGCCAAATGGTGCCTTATAATTTTCTACTTTAAGGAGAAATCATATCAAAGAGTAGACTTTACATGTGAGAGTTATTTCTAAAACTCTAACATGATTTTGTTGGTTATTTAATATATATATTTATTTGGTTAGCAATAGAAGCAGAAAAATTTAAAACACACACACACACACACACACACACACACACACACACACACACATACACACACACCACTTCCTGAGATTTTAGAGACATTCTTATTCATAGATTTGTCAGAAATAATGGGTTATATCATTACAATAGTATTAATGTGCAAAATTCATTGAAACATTCACAATTCATGGTCAATTTCTAAAAGCCTTTTTTTTTTCAGTGACCTTATTTTAAGTTATAGATAAATAAAGGAGATATATGCCTTTTGGGCTATTATTCTCTCATGAGACTTTAAAAATATTTTTTTGAGTATAAAGTCCAAGAATAGAACTTGAAATTACTGAGTTGAAAGAGGATGAAGAGGTTGGAAGAGTATGCTTCCATATGACACTCGTTTAAAATATTTTACAAAAACAAGTCATTTCTCCAATGTTGATTGTCTAACAGTAGACCTCAACTTCATCCTAAAATTCAAGTGAATTTTATTTTAATTTCCTCTGAGTAGGGCCTTTTCTTGAGCTTTCCTGAATCAGTCTATTTATGCCTTTTTTTTGGTTAGATATTTTCTTTATTTATATTTCAAAAGTTATCCCCTTTTCTGGTTTCCCCTCTGAAACCCCCATCCCCTCCTCCCTCCTCCCTCCCCCTTCCTCCTGCTCACCAACACACCCAGTCTTGCTTCCTGGTCCTGGAATTCCCCTACACTGGGGCATCAAGTTTTCACAGGACCAAGGGTCTTTCCTCCCACTGATGACCAACAAGGCCTTCCTCTGCTACATATGTGGCTAGAGCCATGGGTTGAATCATGCATACTCTTTGGTTGGTTGGTAGTTTAGTTACTGGGAGCTCTAGGGGGTACTGGTTGGTTCATATTGTGTTCCTCCTATGGGGCTGTAAACCCCTTCAGGTCCTTGGGTCCTTTCTCTAGCTCATCCACTGAGGACACTGTGCAGGTTAACTGAAAGCATCTACCTCTTTATTTGTCAGACACTGGTAGAGCCCCTCTGGAGACAGCTGTATCAGGCTCCTGTCAGCAAGCACTTCTTGGCATCCACAATAGTGTCTGGGTTTGTTGACTGTATATGGGATGGATCCCCAGGTGGGGCAGTCTCTTGATGGCCTTTCCTTCAGTCTCTGTCCCACAATTTGTCTCTGTACCTCCTCCCAAGGGTGTTTTATTCCTCCTTCTAAGAAGGACACTTTGGTCTTCCTTTTTCTTGAGAGTCATATGGTCATTATGTCTTGGGTATTCTGAGCTTCTGGGCTTATATTCACTTACCAATGCATACCATGTGTGGGTTTTTTGTGATTGGATTACCTCACTCAGGATGATATTTTCTAGTTCCATCCATTTGCCTAAGGATTTCATAAATTCATAAATTGCTTTTAATAGTTGAGTAGTACACCATTGTATAAATATAGCACATTTTCTGCATCTATTCCTCTGAGGACATCTAGGTTCTTTCCAGCTTCTGGCTATTATAAATAAGGCTGCTATGAACATAGTGTTACATGTGTCCTTATTACATGTTGGTACATCTTCTGAGTATATGCCTAGGAATGGTATATCTGGGTCCTCAGGTAGTACTATATCCAATTTTCTGAGGAACCACCAAACTGATTTCTAGAGTGGTTGTACCAACTTATTCAACATCCTTAGTCTTTAGGGGAATGCAAAAAAACAAAAACAAAAAACAAACAAACAACAAAAACAAAACAAACAACAATAAAAAACTGATATTCTACCCCACACCAGACGACAAAATGGCTAAGATCAAAAACTCAGGTGACAGCAGGTGCTGGGAGGATGTGGAGAAAGAGGAACACTCCTACATTGCTGGTGGTAATGAAAGCTGGAACAACCAGCTTATACAACCTCAGGAAATTGGACATAGCATTTATGCCTTTCTAACACTGCTTATAGCATTATGCTCACATTTGTTAGTTGTTGTGGATGGCCCTGGTACTGCCTAGACTTTGATGTTAATTGTGCTTTCCCAGGAGGAGTTGTCTGGAACAAGGAATGAGTCATGTCCTCAGGTGACCTCCTGTGCACTTTCTTCTGAATGAATAAAGGGACCAATCACTGGGTGAGTAGATGCTACTTCTTGATTGGACAGAGGAAGAGAGGAAGCAGGAGAGAGTTAGTGGCCTTTGGACATGGATTGTGAGAGGGAAATATGTAGCTACTAGTGTCTCCCCGCTTATATGGTAAATTTGCCAAGATTCGCCCCTCAAGGATTTAGATTTAACAAGGCTTACAGGATTAGGATTCTTGTTGTGCCCAGCAATTGAGTTAGCATTGTTTCTTAACTAAGTTTGTGTGGTGTTTTCCTTTACATGATGGTTCAACTGGGTTCAAGAGAAAAAGGTTAAGTCAGCAAAGCATAGATTTGGCAGATGTACACCACAAAGGCTTTGGGGGGTTTTGAAAAATAGGTCTAACATGATAGTGACCTGCCAGTGGAAATTTAGGGAGCTGGGTGGAGAGATTTTGTTGCTCTGAATCTGAGAGTCTCTGTGAGATAAGAACTGGCTGGTGAGAAGGCTGGGGCTGAGAGTAGCTGGGCATAGCACAGGAACTTGCCATTTATTTTTAATATTTCCTGCAACAGGTGACAGCCTAACATGTTAGGCAAGAATCAACTAGAAATTTAAGATTATTAGCCTAAGAGTTAGAGGGTTTTTTGTTTGTTTGTTTGTTTGCTTGTTTGTTTTAGTGAATAGCTGTGTAAAGCTGGAATGAGGCACATGAACTCATGCTTAGAATTGAAAAAAGAAAGCAGACTCTGAGGTTCCATGCTGTGGGGACTGCAGGCTGGTCTGAATCAGGAGAAGGAGGATGAAAAAGCCTACATCTTAGGGTAGATATTGATTTAACTGAGAATATAATATTGGGATTATTTGCTTTCAGGATAGTTTTATATACAGATTCTGTGTGAATCACATGGGTAATTCTGCCAATGTTCAGAATTAAGATTGAGAAAATTAGTCAATGTCTCCAAGTAGAGAAGACAGTAATAATTGCCTGCTATAAACAGGTATTAATTAATAATGTCTGTATTTCTAAGTAGAGAGCTCAACAGATAAATATTAGAACAGGTATTTCTAAAATTAATGTCTGTGTCTCCGGGCAGGGAGCCGAACAGATAGCTGGTATAACAAGATGGCTACTCCAGGAAGGGAGGCAAACAGAAAAATGGTATACAGATACATTGTTCTAATACGTCTTACAGGATACTCAAATATGAGTTAGAGGTAATACATAACTGAATTAAGTCTTATCTTGCACTCCTGAATTCAGAGAAGCTGTGGTTGCTTGCACAAGACCTGTACACATAACAGGACAATATCATTTACAACATTCTAGCATACAAAGGTGTTAATGATTTCCCACCCACAACTGAGAAACTATAGACAATTGATAGCTTCTAGAGTAAGGGAAGTTTGTTTTCTTCAAGGATATAGATACTGGTTGGTGAAACATACTCTATATGGCTTTCACAGTTTGGGCTGGAGGTCTTTAGAAGAAAAAAAAGCTCACAGAAAATTTGGAGTGGGTTAGGAAGATGGCAGTGGTCCTGGAAGGAGTAGCAGACAGAGAGGATTTGGGGTGAATATTATCAAAATTTATTACATTAAATTTTTGAAGAATTAAAGATATTTATCAAAATAATATGGATAGAACTGAAAAGATGACACTGAAAGTTGTCCTTTGGCTTATATATACATACTTGTAAGTGAACCTATAGGTTGCACAGAAACACAGATATGTTTACATATAAATACACACTCACATATGAGTACATGGAGAAAGTCAGAGGCTTTTCCTCAAACCATAATATAAGAACTCAAGGGCGTTATTGCAATTGTGTGAGAAAATATGACCCTTAAATTTTATTGAGATTTTTGTCTGCACTGTTTTTTACCTATTCCCTTCTATCTGGAAGGGAACCTCTGTAGTACATGGGATGTTCTAAGAAAGAGGAAAAACATGCTACAGGAAAGATCAAATACTTGACGTAAAGAACTCAAAAGCTTCAAGAAATTCCTGGTACTGAACAGGTTCCCTAAGTACTTCCCAATCATCTATAAACAGTAAGGACATCTGAAAGACATTCTGAGACAAGAATCTCAGCAGCCAAACCATCCAAAATAATCAGATACCCAACAACCAACCAAAAGAAAGAGAGAACAGCTATAGAAACAAATCAACACAACTGAGCTCCCCAAAAGAGACAGTCTCCTTCTTCCAATCAGTCAACTCTCATGAATCTTTTACTCGTGATGGAGTCAGCTTTGGTGATACAGCTGTAACTGAATAATTTCTGCTTCTATAAGTTACTGAGGTCCAGCTGCAGTGTGAGGAAGTTCTTGAGAAAGGAAGGAATGGGAATGGCACTGATTCCATAGTGGATGCATGCTGCTAATTCTGGTTGTTCCCTAGAAATTCTCATCATTCTTTATTCTTCAGGGTAAATATTCCTCAGCTTAATAACCAAAGAAAGCCAGAATCCAGTCTTTTCTTTACTAAAGCTACACCATGAAGGCTTTGATCATTGTTAATAATCATTAAAAATTCTCAGATTTACATAAATTCTCTGAGTCCCATATCAATAGACCCAGCCCCCATTTCCTTAAAGCAGAAAATAAACACAAAGCATTTCCTTATAGATTTACACAGACTGTTCTTCATTGGTAGCTGGATATAGCTCTTATGGCTTCCAGGTAGAGTAAAATGGTTAGCTCTCTCTAATATCTTTTCAAGCATTATCATCTCCAAGAGTTCAAATAGCTAGAAGAACAAAGTACTAACATTTTATATGATTTTATATCATCTTTTAATTCTTTAATCATTGTTTCCTTGTCCTAGAAATTTCATACACTCATGTACTCTCCTTTTAATACTATTTATTACTAAATTATACATAATTTCCTATTATCTCTATCCATACACTTTCTTCATGAGACCACTTTAACTATGTCCCCAAGTTCACACTGGCTAATTAATGGAGCAATCTTCTGACCAGAGTGTACCTGTGTCTCCTCATGACTCCAAATTCAAGGTCAAGTCTAGCAATGAACTATTTCTTTTTCTCTCTTTTTTTTGACTTTTTAATTGCATATTTTATTTATTTATCTTTCATTTGTTTCTTTTTCCAATTTTTATTAGGTATTTTCTTCATTTTCATTTCAAATGATATCCCAAAAGTCCCCTATATCCTCCTGCCCCTACTCCCTTACCCATCCACTCCCTCTTCTTGGCCCTGGTGTTCCCCTGCAATGGGGCATATAAAGTTTGCAAGACCAAGGGGCCTCTCTTCCTAATGATGGCAGGCCAGGCCATCTTCTGCTACATATGCAGCTGGAGACATGAGCTCTGGGGGTACTGGTTAGTTCATATTGTTGTTCTACATATAGGGTCACAGACCCCTTCAGCTCCTTGGGTACTTTCTCTAGCTCCTCTATTGGGGGCCCTGTGTTCCTTTTCTATCTAGAAATCCCCTATCTCATCATCCCTACCCCTGCTTCTAAGAGGGTGCTTACCCAATCATCCACCCACTCCCACCTCCCCACCCTGGCATTGCCCTACACTGCAGCATGGAGCCTTCCTAAGACCAAGAGCTGCTCCTCCAATTGATGTCTGATAAGGTCATCTTCTGCTACATATGTGGATGGAACCATGTAATGTTCCATATACACTCTGGTTAATGGTTTAATTCCTGGGAGCTCTGTGGGATCTGGTTGGTTGATTTTGTTGTTCTTCTTATAGATTGCAAACCCCTTCAGGTCCTTCAGTCCTTTCTTTAACTCCTCCATTGGGGACATCATGCTCAGTACAATGGTTAGCTGTAAGAGTTTATTTGCCTCTGTATTTGCTAGGTTCTGAAAGAGCCTCTTAGGAGACAGCTATATCACGCTTAGGAGACAGCTATATCACGCTCCTGTTAGCAAGCACTTCCTGGCATCTGCAATAGTGTCTGGGTTTGGTATTTTTATATATATATATATATATATATATTGGATTCCCCAGGTGGGGCACTCTCTAGATGGCCTTTCCTTCAGTCTCTGTACCACACTTTGTTTCTGTGTTTCCTCCCGTGGTGAGTATTTTGTTCCCTCTTCTGAGAAGGACTGAAGAATCCACACATTGGTCTTTCTTCTACTTGAGCTTCACGCGGTCTGTGAATTATATTTTAGGAATTCCGAGCTATTTCTACAAATGATTCTGTAGGCTTTTATGGCCTTTGTGGTTATGTTGCCTAGCTCTTTTCCCATGGTCCTAAAAGTCAAGTAGTCAAGTAGAGTTCATGTTCTTCATCATTCACAACCTCATGACCATCTCCATTCCTCATTCCTAAAAATTG
>LR751511.1:118445-121126 GCA_902729485.2 Mus minutoides
TGCTCTATAGATTGACCTTGAACTCAGAGAGGCATGGCTCTCTTTCCTATAATGCTGGGATTAAAGGAGCGTACCACCATGCCTGGATATTAGCTTTTCTTCACTAGAACCTGCTTTGTGCCAGGCTGGCCTTGAACACAGAGATCTGTTTGGCTTTGTCTCCTAGAATTAATGGTGTGTACCACTATGCCTGCATCTAAACTTAGCTGGGTAGGATATTAACCCCAAATCCCTTTATCTGTTATCTCTTCGAACATAGGATTTCCTTCCATTTCACTTTCTGGTGCCCCTTTAATACTTGAACAGAATTTTTTTTTTTTCCTAAGGTTGCTAATCTTCAAAACACTCTTCATGAGAACTAACTAGAAAAGAAAGTCTCTGATAACTTTTTTGAGACTTTCTTTTTCAATGCAATTAATATAAATCTCTTTACCATAGGCTCAAGTAAACTTCAGACAAGGGCAAAAAGCAACCACATTCTTCACCAAAATACCACAGTCTGTAGGTCACATACTGAATTTTTTTCCTTTGATTCCTCTTGGGGCAGGTCTGCACAGTTCAAATTACTCTCAGCAACAAAGTCTTCCATATTCCTAGTAGAATGACTTATTAAGCCCCCATTTAAAGCATTCTGCTGCAAACACACACACACACACACACACACACACACACACACACACACAAAAAAAACCCAAATAAACAAATAAACAAACAACAACAAAAAAAACAGGATAAGGAAACCAATTCTTAGCAATAAAAGAACTTCTGGTGGAATCACCATCCCTGACCTCCAGAACAATACTGATAAAAACTGCATGGTTTGGCACAGAGACAGACCTGTTGATCAATGGAATATAATTGAAGGCCTATAAATAAACCCACACACTTATGGACACTTGATTTTTGACAAAGAAGTCAAAAACACACAATGGAGAAAAGAAAGCATCTTCAATAAATTGTGCTGGTTTAACTAGCTGTCTGTATGCAGAAACATGATAATAGGTTCATATTTGTTACCTCCATAAAGCTTAAGACCAAGTAGATCAAGGACCTCAACATAAAGCCAGAAACACCAAATCTAATAGAAGAGAAAGTAGGAAAGAGCCTAGAACTCATGGTCATGGGGAAATTTTCCTAAACAAAATTCCAATGGCTCAGGTTCTTAGATCAAGAATTGATAAATGGAACCTTATGAAACTGAAAAGTTTCTGGGAGTCAAAGGACATAGTCCATAGAACAAATGGCAGCTGACAGATTGGGAGAAAATCTTCACTAACTTAACATTTAATAGAGGGCTAATATCCAAAATATAAAAAGAAGTTAATCTCCCCAAAACCCAACAATATAATAAAAAAATGGTTATAGAACTAAACAAATATTTCACAACAGAGTAATTGCTAATGGCCCAGAAGCACTTAAAGAAATTATTAGAGACCTTAGTAATCAGGGAAAAGCAAATCAAAATGACCCTGATGTTCTCCCATAACCAACCAGAATGGCTAAGATCAAAAGCTCAGGTAACAGCACATGTTGGTGAGAATGTAGAGAAAGAAGAATACTCCTCCATTGCTGCTACAATTGCAAAACTGTACAACCACTCTGGAAATCAATCTGGTGGTTTCTCAGAAAATTGGAAATAATTCTACCTGAAGACACAGATGTATAACTCCTGGACATATATCTCAAACATATTCCACAATGCCATAAGGATAAGTGCTCCACTCTGCTCATAATAGCTTCATTCTTATATAACAGCCTGAAGTGGAAACAACCCAGATTACCCACTACAGAAAAATGGATACACAAAATGTGGTTTATTTACACAATGGAATACTATTCAACAATTAACAATGAGGACATCATTAGTTTTACAGGCAAATAGATGGAACTAGAAAAAAATGTCATCCTGATTGAGGTATCAAAGACCCAAAATAGCACTCATGGTATGTACTCACTAATAAGTGGATATTAACCAAAAATGTACAGAATATTCAGGACACAATTCACAGAACTCAAGAAGGTTAACAAGACAAAGGACTCAAATGAGGATGCTTCAATTCTACTTGGGTGAAAGATGAAATCAGAGGGCAAATGGAGGGAAGGAACTGAGTGGAAGAGAGGAAAAGGAGAGACAGGTGAAAGGGTAACAAGATTATTTATTGGGGGGACCAGAAGTGAATCCCGGAGGACCAGTAGAAGGAATGGAAATACACAACCTTGGGAAGTGACAGGTGGAGGGACCCTATAGAATGTACCAGAGACCTGGGAGAAAATCTTTCATACTCAAAGAGAGGGACCTTTGATGAAATACCTAACAGTGGGGAGAGGGAACTTGTAGAATCTAACTCCAGCAGAAAGACAGGGCATCAAGTGGAGGGATGGAACTAAAAAAAAATAAAAGAGAAAAAAAATGGCCTCCTACAATAGTAATGTGTGTGTGTGTGTGTGTGTGTGTGTGTGTGTGTGTGTGTGTGTGTGTGTGTGTATATATATATATATATATATATATATATATATATGAATAAGGAAACAGGAATATTATATAATATATATGAATAAGGCAATTCCCTGCTACAATTCCAGCTGGAGCCATCGGTCCCCCTATTTGTACTCTTTGGTTGGTGGTTTAGTCCCTGAGAGTTTTGGGGTGTCTGGTTAGTTGATGTTGTTGTTCTTCCTAT
>LR751511.1:121854-145732 GCA_902729485.2 Mus minutoides
TGTATATATATATATATATATATATATATATATATATGAATAAGGAAACAGGAATATTATATAATATATATGAATAAGGCAATTCCCTGCTACAATTCCAGCTGGAGCCATCGGTCCCCCTATTTGTACTCTTTGGTTGGTGGTTTAGTCCCTGAGAGTTTTGGGGTGTCTGGTTAGTTGATGTTGTTGTTCTTCCTATGGGGTTGCAAACCCCTTCATCTCCTACAGCTGCTTACATCTAGATCTGTATTGATCAGGCTCTGGCAAATCCTCTCAGGAGAGAGCTATACCAGGTTCTTGTCAATAAGCACTTCTTGGCATCAGCAAAGTGGATGGGTTTTGTGCCTGCAGGTGGGATGGATCATTAGATGGGACAGTCTCTGTATCACCTTTCCTTCAGCCTCTACTCTACTCTTTGCCTCTGCATTTCCTATTTCCTTTTGAGAGGAGGAATTCTGGATTAATATTTTTGAGGTGGGTGGGTGGCCTCTGTTCCTCAGTGGGGAGCTACGCATATCTATTGGATATGGACTCTAGAGGTTCTGTCTCCTTTGTTATTTATTTAGGCTAATTGACACATATTTCTTAAGATGCATTTTTTCCCCTTGTCTCTCCCCTCCTCTCCCTAACTCTCCCATTCTGTCCTGTCTTCTCCTCTCCACTCCTCTCCTCTCCTTTACTCTTCCCTCTTCTCCTCCGACTCTCTCCCACTTTAGTTACCCTACCTCCAACAGCTTCTCTTCTTTATATCTTCTTCCTTGATCCTGTTAGCTTCCCGCCTTTGAGCTATACTTACATAATTGAAATTTTATGACAAATGTTGAAAACATCCCCAACAAACCTGTCAAAACCTTCTGCAACTGAACTAAATTAATGCTAATTTTATGAAGGTCCATATGTCTACTCCTAATCTTAGATCTCTCAGTTTCAGTTAAACGAAATAATATCTTCAGGTAAAAGAGATAAAAATGCTAGTCTCAACCTCCTCCTCTTTACAGAATATTTTCAGTCAACTCTAGTCCAAAAGAATTGCCTGCAGATTTTAGAAATAGGAGACCAAATCAAAGGTTTGGATGGCATACTGTTCTGAGTAGCATGATGAAATCTTACCTCTCTAATCTGTTCTGATCACAATGGAAACGATCCTCTTGTCCAGCTTCCCCAAACCATTATCAATTATTAAGTTATCAAGTTGTCCCATCACTTGGTAACTTAATAATTGTCTTGGTTATACAAATTGGCTGCTAAAACTTCACAGTACTTCTGTTGGAAACATCCACATTTCAATTATCACCAATACTAAGTCCAAGAATAGGATTTCTGGAAATGAATGTACAATAACTAAAAACTTTGTGGAGATTTATTAGATGAAAACTTCAGGCTGTAAAGAAAAAAAAAGAGTTATATCTCAGGTTGCTAAATTTGACAATGCAAGACATGTCATTTAATAAAGCTCCATTCAGCACATTCACATAACATACTAAAAGGAATTACTATAATAATTACTCTTTATCACATTATCATCAATTTTAAATTTGTCACTGTTTTAATTATATAAACAATTCTTAAAGTATTATAAGATTTTACAAAACAAAATATATGCCAGGTTTGGGGCTGTGATGTTGGACATTTACTTATGGCCCTGGAACATATCTCTAATAAACTGTGATAGTGTGATTAACATTGTACTAAAACAATAAATACTGAAACTGATAAGTCTTATGCTTAAATGTGGTCACCTTTATTAATAATGAATACTCCATGTTTTCAAAAAAATTGTATATGCATTTTAAAACTTAAGTTATAATGGTTTTATAATGGTTTATAGTTATTATTAATATACTAATTTTATTAAACTCAGTATCACTTTAAATAAAAAGATCAAAACTACTTGTCTTTATTTTTTACATTTAAATTTTTAACTATTATATTAATTTTTAACATTAGTTAATATATGATATAACTTTAGCAGAATTATTACATTGTTCTTTTTTTATTAGTTCTTTGATAGTTTTGTTTCACAACTTCAGGCCATTTTCACCCTTCCTCTACCCTCTCCAAGAGCTATTTCCCCATGATTATCCACCCAAATTTGTATCTTCTTTTCTTTCTGTTTGTCTCCCATAAACTCCAATTTGTGCTGACTGCATATTCATGGCATTTCATTGGAACATGATTAATATTTCAGAGCTAACAAGTTTTAAGGAAAATGACTCTCATTCTTCTAGCAGTCTCAGTTACAAACAGCTGCTTGGCAAATAGTGGTAGTCTTTTTCTAGCCCTCCCCAATTCTGGGGACAGTTTTGTTTGGGTTTGTACAGTTATTATATGTGGAGCTCATATGTACAGTTGCTCTATTGTGAATGGGGGATACTCTTCCCTTGAATTCATTCATGAAGTATGGATCTTCCAAGTTTCTGAAACTTCTTTTATAGTGGTCCCTGAACGCTGGGATGAGAGAACATAGTATAGATGTTGCATTTAGTGCTAAGGTGCCTACAATCTCTTATTTTCTGAACGATGGCCAGTTTTGTAAGATTGTTGATTACGTTTCCGCTCCAGCATGCCTGTGACTGTCTAGAGTAATAAAAACAAGGTGATAGAGATGAAGCGTTCAGTACCAACTTAACTTTATCCCAAGCTCTGTTTCTGAAGTACATGTGTCTGCTGGCAAGTACTGAATTTTAGCCAAAAGTATTAGGAATACATTGTCATGTTTGGGATTCTTTATTCCTATATACTTATGATGATACTTTTAAAAACTTTGTATATGTCACCTCAAATGTATAAATGCTTGTTATCCAATGTTGCTTCTAAACATCCTGAACTTGAAGCTTAGGGACATTTGTATAGTTGTCAAATGTGATTTGTAATTAAGTGCAAAGAATATAGAAGAAATATAACTATTTGAAAAAGTGTGCATGTGGATGCATACATATCAGATCTTTTCACTAGGGAGTAAATTTACTTATTTTGTGATATTTAAATGTTTATTAATCTATTTACTTAAAATTATAAGCTTATATATAAAGTAAACTAGAAAAAACATCTCATCGTTCACACTGTTTACTATTTATTTTCTAATTGGGTATTCTTCTATTCTGTATTGTACGCGTAAGAGAATGAACAGAAAGAATGAGGAGGAAGTGTTCCTTTATCTTTTCCCTCACACAATTGCCAAGGAGGATATAGTGCCCACAGATCTGTGGAATGCTGAGCCATCAGAATTTTGTCTTTTATGCAGGCTCTGTTACATAAGCCAGCATAAACTAAGCTCCTATAGAATTATCCTGTCTTTCAGAAGCAGCATATTCTCTATAGAGAGCAGTGGATTAAGGACGAAGCTGCTATGGCCTTCATCCTGGATTTGTGATTCTTGCTATTTGTGTGATCCAGGTCAGATCGCAAGGCGTGTCTGCTTGAACATTCACAGCTGCAGAAAGCAGCTGCTCTTCTGGAAGTGACAAACTCTACAGAAAAATTTTAAAATAAATGCCAACATTCATGCTTATCACTAAAGCAATACTGCTTGCTCTGCACATTACTTATCATTTCCATACTATTTTTTTTTTTAACTTCATAAACTTTATTTTTACAACTTGGGAAAACAATGCAAACAATCACACTTCACACTTAATGATACACAAATCCTATACCTTAAACAACTTCCACCCAGGTTGAATAGAAGTTCTAAAGTTGTGTAACTTCAAACTGGATTTTACTTGCAGTGCTCAGTATATTTTGCTCCTCTCCACCCCAAACTGTAGAAATAATGACAGAATTACAACCGGTAAAACAGTTAGCTATAAATCTCTTTCTTAACACATGCCCAATGCCTGTATTTAGTGCTTCCTTGTCACCTAATATTTAATCCTAATTATTGTGTCTTATCATATTATTCATTTTAATTTATTCTATCCTCATAAAAATATGTCCTGATCAAAGTTTTCCTTCCCTCTACTCCTTCCAGTACTCTGATTCACACTGAAAACACATCCCTTCTCTCTCCCCAAGATCACAAGAGAGAATGCCTCTGAGGCACAGCCTGATAAGTAACAGTAGTAAGAGGATATATAAACTGTGGTATCAATGCTCATCAAGACAAGCCAGCAGGAGGATCAAGAGGTTTCAAGGAAAGGCAAGAGAGTCAGACACCCCCATCCCAACTGATGGAAATCCCATGAGAACATCAAGCTGTAGAACCATAACATATATGCAGATAATCTAGCACAGACCCATGCAAGTTCTTTGATTGTTGTTTCAGTCTATTTTTGATGGACTAAAGTAAATATCAAAGGTGAGAAAACAAATGCATTTCCTATAAGCATTATAGAACTCACTGATACACAATACATGTACATAGAGTATGCATAAGTTATTATGTAGTGTTGTAGTAGATGAAGTGTAGTTTTATTGATTGCTATTATTTTACATATGAAGAGCTAACAGATTAAATATAAGATGACATACTTTCCTGTTCATTTTCATAATTTGCTGCAAGGTACAGTTTTAGATGTAGCTTCACAGTGGTCTTAGGATGGCAAATTCAAAGGAGCAAAATTGAACAGGAATACTGCTGTAGTGGCATTCTATGGTACAGACACTTCAACAAATTACTAGTACATGTTTGAATAAGTTAGAAAAACTTTGTTCCTTTCTCAATTAAATATGTTTCTCATTTTTCACTATTCTTTTCCATGTGGCATAAATATCACCATGTATTTAAAAGGAATAGTTAGTACATAATTTTGCAATTATAAGCAATTTATGTTTGATATCTCCAAATATATTCGGTTTTGTCAATATGAATATGCATTTAAGTGATGTAGCAAAGATCTCTGCAATTTCAGTTTTGCATACTTTTAAATACCATCCTTATCACAATACTTCTGGATTGCCAATACTACTTTTAAGAATCATTTTGAATATATACTTTGCTATTAAACTTGTCAATAAAAATGCAAACCAGTTAATAAGGATAATCTCTATATTTCCATCCATTTCCAATTCACAGACTTGTCACAAGTCCTCTTTACTTCATAATAAAATCACTTCCAGTGTATATGATAAGATTGTACATCACCTAAAGGTTACTTTCCTTCTGTCTTTGATATGACCTTGAGTTATTGTCTCTCAGATCTAATATTTTCACAAATATACATTTCCATAATCAAATCAGATGTTTTGTTTTGATTTATTTGCTCTACTTATTTTTCTGGCAACCCTTTTTCTGTTTCAACACTCATCACCTAGGTTTTCTTTCAGGATGCTAACTTGAGGTTGCTAAGTGAAGCAGGAGTCACTCTTCAACCTTCTCAGTAGCTTCTCCAACATGACTTTGTTTGGATGAAGAACAGTCTTTAATCATCATAATTTCATTCTACACTTAATAGCTAGTTAATAGCTAGGAATGAGCTGATTGTCAGGCATTAGTGTAATTACTGCTTTCCAGTCCAGGAAATGGTCCTAGAGAATTACCAAACCATAACCAGCTGGATGACAGCATCTTATTAAAAGAACTGTGTGCTGAGTAAAATTGAGTGAGCCATTTCCAGTTTGATCAATTTTTAATGAAAATATTTTAAATACATCTGGATTATTTATAATCATATGTTATGATCATTTCAATACATTACTAATAACATATGTCCAATATTATTTCACCAAGTAATCTCCTTTTCTTGTGACCTTACTATCCATAAACTTTAGGCCCTTAACTTATTCTTAAATTTCTCTGTCTAGCAATTTGTAAGATAGTTAAGGAAATTAAACTATTTCTATAACAAATTGACAGTGACTCAGAAATTTAAAGGGAATTCTGTCCGATAGCATGTACATTATAGAAAAACCCATGAGAGAATTATATAAGCATGAGTTGCCCTTGTAAGGCTCAACAGCAAAATGGGGCATTTTACGACTGCTTTAATTTCATTTTTTAGAATTCTTCACACTACCCTTCAACAGAGTCTGTCATCAATGAGAGGAGAGGCCCTTCGTCCTGTGAAGGCTCTATGTCCCAGCTTAGGGGAATGCCAGGGCCAGGAAGTGGGAGTGGGTGGGTTTGGGAGCAAGGGGTGGGGAGAGGGGATATGGGTTTTTGGAGGGGAAACTCGGAAAAGGGATAACATTTGAAATGTAAATAAAGAAAATAATTTTTAAAAAGGGGCGGGGAGAAACTTGAAAATACACAATATCTTAGTACTACAAAGGGTTAAGATCCCAATTTTACTTCTTGCCCAAGACAACTCAAGCCATTAAAGTTTTGAGACAATAATGTGCTGAAGTTACATCTTTAACAAAAAAGTTCTTGAAGATTGCTGGAGTTCTTTTCTAGTTAAACTTTTTTTTTTTCCAAGTAGGTAGGGGGTATGCAATAAAATGTGTAATTGTGGTACATTTACACAATGGAGTACCACTTAGTTATTAAAAACAATGAATTTATGAAATTCTTATGCAAATGAATGGAACTAGAAAATATCATCCTGAGTGAGGTAACCTAATGACAAAAGAACATACATGGTATGCACTCACTGATAAGTGGATATTAGCCCAGAAGTTCAGAATACCCAAGACACAATTCACAGATCACATGAAGCTCAAGAAGAATGAAAACCAAAGAGTGGATACTTTGGTCCTTCTTAGAAGGGGGGACAAAATACCATGGGAGGAGATACCGAGATAAAGTGTGCAGCAGAGACTGAAGGAAAGGCCATCCAGAGAAGGAATTCCCCACCTGGAAATCCATCCCATATACAGTTACCAAACTCAGACACTATTGTGGATGCCAAGAAGTGCTTGCTGACAGGAACTTGCTATATCTATCTCCTGAGAGGCTCTGCTAGAACCTGACAAATACATAGGTAGGTGCTCTCAGGCAACCATTGGACTGAGCATGGGGATCCCAATGGAGGAGTTAGAGAAAGGACTGTTGGAGCTGAAGCAGTTTGCAACCCCATAGAAGAAACAACAATATGAATCAGCCAGTAACCTCAGAGCTTCCAGGGACTAAACCTCCAAACAAAGAGTACACATGGAGGGACCCATGGCCCCAGCTGCCTATGTAGCAGAGGATGACCTTGTTGGTTGTCAATGTGAAGAGAGGACCTAGGTCCAGTGAAGGGTTGAGACCCTAATGTAGGCATCACTAGGGGTGTGTGTGGGAGGATAAGATAGGGGGTTTTCACTGGGGAAACCAGGAAAGTGGATTATATTTGAAATATAAAGAAAATATCAAACAAACAAACAAAAAAGATGAGGACTTGGTTCTATAGCTGTGTGAGGCTTTGCTCAATCCCTCATGCTTCTTTTTTATTTGTTTGTTTATTTTCTTGCTTGTTTATCTCATTTTCTTTCTCTCTCTTCTTTTTCTCCTGTTGTTTTTCCAGTCTTCAGCTTTCTGAAACCATGGCTTTCAGTTATGGTGGGCAAAATGCTACAGCTTTAGCAATTATTTGCTTTCCCAGACAGCCTTGATTCTGGGAAGTCCAAGCCCTTGTCATTCATATATATATAATTTCAGAACATCTAGACGTTACTCATTAATAGTCAATTAGAGAACTATTTTGATATGTATTTGGGATCTTACAAGTAACTAAAATCTTCGTGGCTGCCAGTCATTTATTTTAATTTTGACTAGGAAGCCATGATAGGAATAATTCTTTATGTTGACAGTTAAACTATTTCCTAACTGCTGTTGAGGTCTCATCGTGTTTTCTGAGAATCTTTCCTATATCCTTGGAATTACTCCTAGGCCATTGTTATGGGCTGCTTTCAAGGCAATTCTACTTATAATCAATGTAACAAAACCTCTGCTTCTATTTCTTTTATTTATTAAGCATTTTCCTGTTAGTTAATTCCATATGGAATAATGTCTTTTCCTATTTAAATCTAAACCAACTCATTATAGACATAAATAACTATATATACAAGGTCCATTTACAGTATAAGGCAATGCTATTGCAACAGTAAAGTTCTATTCACTTCATGTGGCAGCCTACCTTCAGCAGGAGGAATTTTACATGATTTACATACCACAGTAAGTGAATCACAGCTACTTTATTCAAATTCACGGTGCCACTTCTTTTTATTTTCCTCAATATGTTTTTATTCACTTTACATCTCAAATTCAGTCCCCTGACAAACCCCTTCCCCCATATTCCTTCACCATCTCCTCAGAGACCTGGAAGCCCTACTTGGGTACCACCTCACCTGAGTGGGTCTTAGCAGGACTAGGTGCATTCTCTTCAGGTGAGACGCAACCAGGCAGTCATGATTGGGGATGGGGATCCAATGAGAGACAACAGAATCTAAGAAAGCCCCTGCTCCAATTGTTAGGGGACTACAGGAAAACCAAGATGTACATCTGCTACAAATTTCCAGAGGTCCAGCCTATGCATGCACTTTGCTTTATGGTTCATTCTCTTTGATTTGCCCTTGGGCCGAGTTGATTCTGTAGGTCTTATAGTGTCTTCAACTTCTTGGCTTGCTCAATTCTATTCCCCACTTTTTGATAATACTCTCAAAGCTCTGCCTGATGTTTGGCATCTGATCCATCCACTACTGGATGAAGTCTCCTAAAGGGAGGAGGACATCAACCCACCCACAAAATATTCAACCTAGAATTTGTCTTGCCTACATATGCAATTGGATAAGGAAGGAGCAGATATTAAAAGAGCAGCCAACCAATGACTGTCCCACCAAATGCCCATCCCATGGGAGAGATCCAACCACTGATACTATAAATGAATCTCTGCTATGCTTACAGCTTGACACTCCTTAAAATACTATCACATGAGAGCACAAGATATTAACTGGAACGCTTTCAATCCAGAGAAAATCTATAAACCATACTTTGTGTTAGTTAGATTTTTATTACATTCTTATCTCATGTATAAATTCATATATTCACTTATTTAGAAATGTGAAGTTCATTATAATAATAATCACTTTAACTGTCAAAAAGCAATGGAAAGCATTGGCAATGTTGATGACATTTAATTAAATACAGCAAAGAAGGGTGTTTCTTGTTTCCTTAAAAAGAAACTCATAGCACATACATATAAATTTAATTTAAAAATATAATTCTTATGAAGCTGAACTTCAGATTTCAGCAGGTAGTTTACTTTATTAAAGCATTTGAGTCATTAATGAAATGTCATCAAGTCCTGACAGTTTCAATTTCTTGTTCTCTTAAAATCACATTCAATCTTAGATCCTAAAAATGGCCCTGGGGATAATAATCACAGAAAATGGTCCCTTTTTACATATTCACAAGGGAATAACTGAGATAAGTAGCTAATTTGAAATCTTTTACCCTGCATGCCCATTTGCCTATCTGTAATGCAATTGATAACTAACTTAATGTGTTCTATCACCTGAGTATTCATAGTCTCAATGCCTAATGACAAGAACAAATATTCTGAGATTTCAACCTCTAGTATTTGTAATTAGTAGACAAGATATTTATTCCTTTTCCTCAGCACTCAAAGCAATGTGATGCTAACAATATTCTTTAAATCTTTCTTAAACTGTCCACCTCATAGAAATAACTTAATTATAATTTGAAAGGTAGCAATGCCCAGGAGGAGATGTGTTTTACGAGAGCTTTATAAAATATTGGGAGAGTTTACAAAAAATAAAAATAAAAAAGTGAACTAGATGCTTACTGTGAAGATTTTTATTGATAATTATCTTGGCAGGGTCTAGAATTACCATCCAGACAAAACTCTAAGCATCTTTGCGAGGGATGATCTAAACTAGATGAATTGAAATCAAAGATCTACTCAGAGTAGATGGTGATATTCTTTGGTTTGTGGATTCTACTTTGAGGCAAAGAAGACCTCAAGCTGAGATTTTATTGTAAACTAGCTTCCTTATTATGATACAGTATAACCAGCTCCCTCAAGTCTTGTGCTATGACTTGCCTGCCATTTATTATCTACAGTGAATCAAAATCAATCAGTCTTCCTTTTACTTGCTTTAGTCAGGCATCTTACAATGCATGTGGAAAAAAAAAAAACAATAAAATCATTATGGTATTCATAATAAATACAGAAGTGGCTTTGATCACACTAATCTTTAAAATGAATAATATATTTATTGTAATTGAAGTATAGTGTCAATTGTGTTAGGTTAAGAAGCTAAATATGTCAGACCTTTTGTACTGAATAACTAATTAGGGAGCTTATTCCTAGGAAAGGCTAATTCTCTTTCCCTCTCAGCAATCATTAGCTCCTAAACCAAAGGTTTTTATTGCATTTAATTTGTTATTTGGTAATTATATAGCAAAATTATCATTTCTCACTTTTGAACTCTGTTAAATAGTTAAAAACAAGCAATGGTTGACTATGATTAATATGAATGAAATTAAATATGAATGGACTAAGCATTCTGTTCCTGTGCCATTCAAAGATGAATAAATTCTGACCAACTAGACGATGATTAAAAGAAGTAGACAGGTGGATCATAGAATATAAATAGCCAATCAATATTATTTATTGAGCACTTCTTTAAAATGCTGTATAAATAAGATTTAATATGTATTGTATTAATCTACAATCAGATACTACCTGTGATAGACTTATTTTCCCTATATTTTTGAGATTTTATCTCTTTGCAGTCACTTGATCATCAATAAGTATTGCCTTTTAAGCATAACAGAGTTGCCAAAAATATGTTCTGACAGGTACCATTAAGTAACATTGCAGATTACTTTTGGATAGTCAGTGATGTTTTGGGTTATTTACTCATTTGAATATTTGATACATGTAGAACTCTCCAGAGCATCTTCCTGTGGATATTCCTCATAAAAGTAATCTTGATGCACATGAATTTTGCTGAGTCTTTGAGTCTTTCTGAAGTTCCATTCTTGGTGAGCAATTTTACAAGCTCAGAGGTATAACTGAGAAAATTCAACAGAAACTTCTTTATGTCTCTAATCCAGGTTTGTCACAGTGTTTGAGACATTTGCTTTCAATAGTGAAAGATCTGATGTGGTGGGGTTACTAACAAAATTTATGAACTTCGACAACCATCCTGTGTTTTATTGCCCTTAACTTGAACAAGAGTCAAAACTCAATAATATCCAATGACCTAGAGAGACAGACAACACTGTGACATTCCAGCCATATGCCAGTTCTCGTCCAGATTCATTGAATACCTTCCATTTTCAAGGTTGTTTAGCATTGGGTAAAGTGTTCAAGAGCAGTAAGCTCCACCTTTCAGACCTTTGAGTGCCCATACCTCAGCTGAGAAAAAACTCTGTTCACTCAGCTGAGAGCAAGGTATAAGCACGTGAGCAACACTTATTAGTCAAAGTTGGAATTGAGGTAAAATTTAATTCACTATATTTGAGGTATGGGTAACCTGTTCACACAGTTTTCATCTATTTTTAAAATATTGTGTATAGGATGATGTTTTAAAAATTAATTTGAGATTTAGTGCCTTTAGAGGCACGTTTGAATAATAAATAGGGCATACATATGTTTCTAAGAACTTATGTATGTTCTCTGAACATCCTCTTTTACATTATAAGTCAAACTCAAGAATTAAGTATAAATATTTAGCATTCATTACCTGCCTGCTTTATGTCCATTTTTTCTCCCATGTTCATATGCTAAAAGTACTGTTATTAGAATTGTCAAGTTGTTATGCTAGTCAAAATGAATACAAGTCAACAAGACTCAAGAAATATTAAAGTTGAAGTCCAAGTGATTATATTTCTTTCACTGTAAAATTAATCAAACTAGATAAGATGGATAGTGATAGTATTGCTTATTTGAATAAAGTACATTTTTATATCAATCCTCACTAGTGGTTAGTAGGCACACCCTTAAACTAAGAGTCACATTCTTTCTAGACAAAACTGTTAAGATGTAGATAGAACCAGAAAAACAAACAAACAAACAAACAAAACATGTATTTGCATTTAAGAGATTAGAGAAATTATTTTAGATTCAAATATAATTTCTGTCTCCTTTCACACCCCCTCTATATGTGTGTGTTTGTGTGTGTGTGTGTTTATGTGTGTGTGTGTGTGTGTGTGTGTGTGTTTGTGTGTGTGTGTGTTTGTGTGTGTGTGTGTGTGTGTGTGTTTGTATTTGACTATTGATACTGCTGTTATTGTTGTTCTCTATTTCCAAACTGCATAATGGAAGCAAACACGTGGGTTAAAGTTATTATAAAATTTCATTTTTTTTAAAGATTTATTTTATTTATTATATGTAAGTACACTGTAGCTGTCTTCAGACATTCCAGAAGAGGGCGCCAGATCTCGTAACGGATGGTTGTGAGCCACCATGTGGATGCTGGGATTTGAACTTATCACCTTCGGAAGAGCAGTCGGGTGCTCTTACCTGCTGAGCCATCTCACCAGCCCCAAAATTTCATTTTTTTAACAATGATTGTGAGAATCTGGGGCTGTACACTTACTGTGGAGTTAAGAAAAACAAAACAAAAGCATAGGGAGCAGTGGAAATCCTAATTTCACAAATATGTTGCAACAAAATCATCGTGAAAAGGATTGCATGACTATTGAAGGAAAGTTTTTCAACAAGTTGTGTGATTAAGATCTTTTCATATGGGATTGTTTGATCTATACTCAAAAGTATGTCACTGACCAATAAGTAATACATAAAGTATATTGGAAACCTGGAGAATTGGACTTAGTGCAGGGTCCCCAATGGAGGAGATGGAGAAGGGACTGAAGGAGCTGCGAGGAGGAATAGGGTCAACTGGCCAGACTTCTCAGAGGTCCGGGGGACTGGACCACCAGCTAAAGAGTACACATGGAGGTACAAACAGTGCCTATGGCTCTGGCTAGGTATGTGGCAGATTATGGCCTTGTTGGACATCAGTGGGAGGAGCAGCTCTGGTGCTTGTGGGGGATTGGTGCCCCAGTGTAGAGGAATGCCAGGGCAGGAAGTCTGGAGTGCGTGTGTGAGTGGAGGAGCACCATCATAGAGGCATGGGAATGGGAGGGAAGACCTGGAAAGGGGACAACATTTAAAATGTAAATAAAAAAGATATCCAATGATAGATAGATAGATAGATAGATAGATAGATAGATAGATAGATAGATAACTACAAATTACTGGTGATGAATTCAAATAAAGAAATCACCACACAGAAAGGAAAAGCACTTCTATAAACTATATCATTTTAACCCTACAAGGAAGCTTAGTGTAAAAGAAGATTCAATGTGAAGAATTTCTAGGCTGTGACTTTAGTTAATAGTTCTAATTAGGACAATTAAAAATAACTCACTCCATAGCTGGAGAAGTGGCTCAGCTGTTTAGAGCACTGACTGCTCTACCAAAGTTCAGTTCCCAGCAGCCACATAGTGGCTCGCAACCATCTGTGCTAGGATCTTCTGGTGTGTCTGAAAACAGTGACAGTGTACCCACATACATTAAATAAATAATAAATAATAAATAATAAATAAAATATTTTAAAATATCAACTTCATGTAAATAATATGATAAAATTATTTCAAATTTCTCCTTGCTAATTACATTCAAGTATCTCCTTCACAGTATGTATGGCATGGAGTTCTGAATCATATCAATTTATATGGCAATGCAAGAAGTAATCTACAAAATCAAGACCAAAAATCATAATTTCTTGCAATTATTCATATTTAATTTCATCATAGAAACTACTCACAATAATACAGTACTCGTTTGTAGACAACGTTTTTCACCATTTAACTTTCCATGCAACAGATTATATATATATATATATATATATATATATATATATATACATATATATATATATGTATATATATATATATATATTTATATATATATAATACTATATTAGATTATTTAGATTGCTACGAAGTATATCGTTATATAAAATTTTGGCGGTTTTGAAAAGAGAAAGTAAAGGTTAGCAATAATGAGAAATGAGACCATCATTCCTAGGTAATTGAAAGTAGAAACCTTTACACTCTTAGAGAAGGAGATGAAATCATTATCACTACCATCCTGAAAAAAAAAAAAAAAAAAAAAAAAAAAAAAAAAAAAAAAAAAAAAAAAAAAAAAAAAAAGTAAAACATGGTGTCACTTACGAGTGCTGCTACTTTTATTAAAGCATAGGTCACTGGTTTCTAGAAGAGCTTAATTAAATGTGGGAGGTTACTACAGGTTTGAAGGAAACTGATTTCCAAGCCCTTGTATGTAAAACTGCATTTGACTGAAGCTCAAGCATCCTATTGCTCCAAAGGAAACCAAAAATGTGAAAGTGAGAAGTAATGAATTATGAAACAAATGCCTTTTGAAGATTTTTTTTTAATCTTGCTTGCCCATAACAACTTATGTCCTGGAGTATATTCAAGGTCAGCATAATTGTGGATGTCACAGAGCCTTCGAAAGGACCATCATAAACCTAGTAAAAATGATATTATGAGACAGAGGTGCCCAATGTTGTTGTCCATTACTTAAAAATACATCTTCACTATGACTGCAACCCTTTTAGATTGCTAAGAAGTATATCATTGCATCATCAAACAGTTGGAATATCTGGAATGTATCTATATCTTACTTTTAGTCTGCCAAAGCCATTAATGAAATGAGACTGGCAAGTATGGTTTTAAAAAAATGTATGCTGTTAACTAGAGATGTCCAGCTATATTTGGAGGTACTAAGAACATTGTGAACTGTAGTCAAGATCAATGCCTTCACTTTTTCTGAGTTCTGATTGGTGCCTCCAGTTCCAGTGCAGCAGTTTACATTGTTGTAAAGAAGCTTGGTATTCTTAGCCCTTAATTTAAATATTTTGATGTTATTTTTAGTGGAGTATTGAAATCACCTTGGTTAAGGGTATGCTCAAAAAAAAAAAAAAAAAAAGCAACATAGACACAGATGTAATATTTGTTCATCTTTTTCTAAGTTCTTAAGTGAAGCAAAGAATCTACATGAAACTTTTTGGGAAATTCTCTTTGATTTTATATTTTGCTACATTTGCAAGAAACAGATTCTCCTTATAATGGAAACACTGTTATCACTAGTCAAATTAGGTCTTTTTTCCTAAGGGATATATATATATATATATATATATATATATACAAATATATATTGCCTGTAACTCCCATTAATTCCAACCCATCCTACTTATTTTATTGTACATGTACAAGATTAGTTATCTTTGAACTATAGACAAGACCTTCTTTAGAAGAGGAATGCTATAAAAATGCCTGAATTAAAAATCTAATTAAAAAGGTATTGCATTTAAGGGCAGAATGGTAGGTAGTATGTGAATATGTTTCAGCTGTCACCTGCTGTGGAAGTGTAAGGGGGAGTTTGTAGCAGAACCAAGGGTAAAGTAGCAAGGCAGACCTTAGAACTGATGTTGAATTAAATGCCAAAAGATATTAGAAAAACAAGCACTCTGTGTGCTGTTCCCTGGGGAAGATCATTCCTCCTGTTCCCACCATTCCTTAGTTGCTCAAGAATCATTGTGTAGGGCTTAGGCCCCTTGGGACTTCCCCAGTCTACCTTAGAATGTCTATTTGTGTCTTCCTTGTTCACTTCTTGTATTTGTAGTCTTGTTGGTGAACATTTATGGCTGTAGCTTCTAACATTCTAAGAATATATCAATTGTTAATCCAATACTAAACGGCTAGACTTGAAGAAAACATACACAGTAAAAGCACACTATAGAGACCAAATAGGATGTGTTTAAGTATTTAGGCAGACAAACCAGTTTGAAACAGAAAATGGAAGAGAATAATAGTATAATTGTATTATTGTTTCATTAAACACACAAAAAATTAAACAACAGACAATAACTCTAAGAAAAAGTGTGTGTGGGAAAGAAAGGTCTACAACATGTTAATGCTTGACACATGGTAAAAATTTAAAGATACCAGTACATGTAGTTCTCTAAATAGTGTGAGCAGGCAGATATGCTGCATAACATTTTAATATCCTTTAATAGAATATTAATTGAAATTTTAAAATATTTACACAGCTGTTCGATAGTATTGATTTATTACGAATTGCTCTTTTCATATTGTAACATCAGACTAAGTGCAGGGCACACTGTATTATGCTGAACAACACTGTTAAGGATACAAGAGTAATACAAACGTATACTTACACAGTCACTGTTTTATACAGATGTTTTATACAGATGTTTTTACAGGTGATGTTAGGTGCGTCTGTTACTGCTAATCTAATTCTTATCATCAGTGAAGTGTCCCTATTATCAGCATTTTCTAGATCAGAAGCACAGTTCATCTGCAAAACACATTAATAAAGTCTATATTTAGGATCATATGAAGACTCCTCCATGTCCAGATTGTCTATGGGAATTCAGTGATCCAATTCAAGTACTTGTATTTGCAAGTCACCATGTTGTTGACTGTGCTGCTTTTTTAGTCCATGAAATTATATGACTCATGAAGAAAACCTTTAAGATTTGGAGAACAGGGTTTCATGACATGAGGTTGAAAATTTTAATATGAAGTATTATAAATTTCTATGATTGTTATATATGAAACTCTGGTTTCCACCTTCTCCCCCTGAAAGTGATTCAAACAAGCTCATACCCTCACATTGCTGACTGCTGAAGACATTAAAACAATGGTATTTGGGGCATGGTCTCTTTTTGAAATAAGCTTTATGTACAAATTATGCAATTACTTATGTTATAGTCCATGAGTTATTGTTGAGTCATGAAGTCAGAATCAGACACATAACCAACATCACAATGACTCAAAATGGAAATATTTGATCACATACTTTGTTGATGCTAAGATCCATTTATTTTCCATGCTCCCCATTTCATCCAGCATGCAAAATTTGGAGATCAAAGTAGTTATTTATAGGGAAAGAAAGATACCCGTGTGTCTATTTCATAGAATCATTAGAAGTTGCCTTTTAAATCTACTTTTATGAGTGTGTGCTCCAATTGTATCTAAGAACACCACAGGAAATAAACAAGGAGCAATATAGAACCAAGGAGATATTTGTCACTGACAGAATTATAAATGGTACACTGTTACAAGCTTAATATATGTACATAAATATACACATATTTCAATGTTTAAGAATATGTGGTTGCTGGTAGTGAGCCTACCATAGTATAAATCTGTGTCCTAGAGATTGGAAGAGTTGTTTTTATTAGATATTTAAGAAATATTTTAGGAATAGCAAGATTCAGTGACTCTGCAATCTCGTTTGTTACATGCCATTAAATCCTTTGGCCTGTTGAAAGAACTGAAATGTCTATTATTTGAAATACTGTATATAACAGAAAGTATTTCAGTTGTGCTTCAGCTATTCCTAATAGAAAATCTTTAGTCTATTTTGAAGGCTTTAGACTAAGCTTTTAAGCCCAAATTTTTACCTGCTGTTGATTTCAGACATTTCCTTCTTATATTCAACAACTAGAGAGGTTTAATAATGTAATAGTTTGAGCAACTGAAACTCTATATATTATGGTTCTTGCTGTCAGCATGGCTTCAGGCGTGAGGGCACTGATCTATTAAACCACGTGTTATGATCAAATAATTATTTGATGGTGACTCTAACAGTGGTCCCTGTTTATAAAAATTCCAACCTTGAGCAATATTGACATAGGTCATAGAAAATTAAAAGAGATAAGATCAAAGAAGGTTGCCACTTAAGGCCCGTTGCAGTGGATGTATGATTTCAGCAATTATTTGCCTCAACAACAAAGGCACAACACTAGGCTAGAAGTTTGGGCAAAAATCAAAGTTCAGATACAGATGATCACTTTAATTAAATAGATAGGACAGTGAACACTGATTTCTTAAGTATTCACAAACAGTCCTAACATAGTCAGACCCTTATTGAAATTTCATTTCCAAATCAAATAATAAATCACTAAATTTATTAAATTAAAAAATTAATAACAAGCCCCCAATCAAGTTACTTTTAAATATAATTTATTACTAAAATTAATTTTAAATTAACTTATTAAGTGTTCTTAGGCTTTATTATTGAATTACTTTGTTTTGTTTGTTTGTTTATGTTTTTGTTTTTTGAGACAGTGTTTCGCTATGTTGTCTTTGCTGTCCTTGAACTCACTATGTAGACCAAGCTAACCTGGAACTCACAGAGATTTGCCTGCCTCTGCCTCTGAATTCTGGTTGACATATAATATACGCACACTAGTTACAAAAGCTTATCTACACATAAAAGTAATGACCCATGGCTCAAATCTGGTTGCAAATCTCCCAAAATTTGGAAGGATTTAATGTAGTAATATGTGAGAACACATGACCAGTTTTCTGTTCAATAAAATTCCAAATCTCAGTTGAATCATATGTTATAAAGGGGGATTCAATATTTTCAGTATTTGCAGGTGTTTTTGTAGGGTGTGCCACCTGTTGTTCTTTTTAAAACTGCATAATTCAGAAATATAAAAGTCTTTCTAATCATCTGGTTATCTTTGGCCTTTTCTATGTATATACACAAAGTCACTCTAGATTGGGAGAAAACATGCCTCATGGCAAGCATTCATTTTTAATTATTATTCACTGGTCTCAAAATATATTGAATGAGCACATTGTTTTACTAGGGAGGCAAAGAAAAATATGAGTATGTTACTATTCCATATGCTTGAAGTTGTTACAGTCAATGTAAGAAAGATTGGTAAGGAATAAAGATGTCAAATATGCATATGATGCTATCAAGTTTAACTACACTAATCCAGGGAAAGACTACTGTGAAAGCATTCCATGAGAGGTGTGGAAACAACTCATGGAAATGCCTGCTTGAAAACCACTCCAGATACTATAAGGATTAGAGTTTCTCATGGCATATTACAGGAGCATCCTAGGAGTTGGGACTTTTACTGAAAGAGGGACAGGGTGATTGAGAATTGGATTCAGAGAATTTGGAGATATAAGACAATGTCAAGTTATAAAGAGAAAATGAAATACATTTTCTATTTTCTGAGTAGAAATAAAAACTTCTTACTGAAAGTTTGACACCATCACTCTGGTTAAATTATTAAGTACTGATAAGGAACTTTAAAAAAAGTAGACAGTATTATAAAGGAATCTTGGATATCTCCAAGTCTCCCTCACAGAAAAAAGCACCAGCCTACATAAGATAAAGCTATAAGGAGGTGAACCATACCATCTCTTTTTCAATTCCAGAGATATGTAGACAATATATAGTATATGAAGCATAACTTACAATTATTATCAACTCACTTGTAGACACTTTAGAAATTTGCATTTACAAATGTTGGTTTAGAAGGTAATGATTATCCAGGTGATGGTGGTGCACTCCTTTATTCCCAGAACTTGGGAGGCAGAGGCAGGTGGATTTCTGAGTTTGAGGCCAGCCTGGTCTACAAAGTGAATTCCAGGACAGCCAGGGCTATACAGAGAAACCCTGTCTCAAAAAACCAAAACAACAACAACAACAACAACAAGAACAACAACAACAAAAAGGTAATGATTATTACACACTAGGTAAAATAAAAAATATGAAGTATATTATTATCCTATATCATGGCATATTTTATCTACACATATATAAATACATATATACACTATACATAAATCCATACATATATATGTACATACAAACACACATATACAATTACATATACATGTATCAAGAAGTGATACAGGAGGTAGAGGGAGGGAAGAACCTAGGAGGGACAGAAAGGGAGGGTAAAGGAGGGAAGGATCAGGTGTGGGAGGAGACAAGGGGAGGAGGGGGGAGAAGAAGAGTGTCAGGAATTTGAATGTTGTTGAATAGCAGTGGGAGATCTGAACCAAGGGTAGCTACTAAAAAGTCCAAGATGTCAGGGAAACTAAAGGTTCCTAGGACCCAACAGGGATGGAATTAGCCAAAATACCTACTACAAACTGGGCTCAATTGGCATATCTCAATCTGCAGAAATTAGGGGTCCCAGCAGGTTGGCATGGAGTTGGTGAGAAAAAGATGACAAATGGACACAGACACAAGGGAGTGCTGTATCTGGATGTATTTCTCAATCCAAAAACCAGGCTTTTAATACAGAAGAAAAACAAGAGGCTAGGCTAATACATCCACCAAGGTACACTGGTTCTTAACACAAAAGAAAGAAAATGCATAAATAAAATGATGACAGGAGCCAGGCCTTGTTTACAACTGAAAATAGGAACAGCCCTAATTAAGATCAGCTAAACACAGGAGCCAGGTGAATGCTCTGATATAATGCTAGTCTATTGCTAAACCCATCACCAGGAGTCCTTTAGTAAACACCTGATTATGTTATTCCTCTGGGCCTAGTGAAAAAACCTGCACAAGGGGAATTCTGTTCTACTAATCCTTTCATGAATAAAAATACTACAACCACCCATTTCTTAGGCCACTGTGTATTCCTGTGTTTGGGTGTGACTTGGCTATTGTCCTAAGTAATTACTATGTAGACTAGCCCTGAGCTTTCTAGCTCTATTCAAGTAAATTGTAATGCCTCATTAGTTTTACTGTCTACTAGAAGTGAATTTGAATGTTACTGAATAGGTAATATTCTTACTGAATTCCAAGCTCAGCAGCTCAGTGTTGGCTTCAAAGGACTAGGACATTGGAACACTGGTGAAGGCTTAGCTATATGTCAAAATCAATCCTTAAAGGTACTTATAATAAAACAATACTGTAAGAGAGCGCAGGGATCCATATACCAGACTAACAGGGGTTGGGGGGGGGGTCAGGTTTTAAGTATATGTGCTATTCGAAAGCCAAGGTTCCAGGAGGCTGTTTCCATGAAACTCTTTGCCTCCGGACTGCTTCAAGGTTTCTAAACCTGTAATGTGAGTCACTACTGGAGTAGATGTAGCAAATACCCAACAAAAGTGAGATAGAACCTGTAGGGTCTGTATCCAAAATTAGGCGTGGCCCTCAGTTGAGGGATTGGGACTCTCCAAAATTTTAACCCAGAATGTCTCCTGTCTAAAGGAAATGCAGGGACAAAGAATGGAACAGAGACTGAAGGAAAGGCTATCCAGAGACTGCCCCACCTAGGGATCTATCCCATCTTCAGACACCAAACCCAGATACTATTGGTGATGTCAAGAAGCACTTGGTGACAGGACCGGGTATACCTGTATCCAGGGAGTATCTGCCATAGCTTGACCAATACAGATGCAGATGCTCATAGCAATTGGACTGAGCACAGGGGACCCAAAATGGAGGAGTTAGGGGAAGGACTGAAGTTGCTGAATAGGTTTGCAACCCCGTAGGAAGTACAACAATATCAACCTACCAGTAACCACAGTGCTCCCATGGACTAAACCACCAACCAAAAGAGTAAACTTGGAGGGACCCATGGCTCCAGCTGCATATATAGCACAGGGTTGCCTTATCTGCCATCAATTGGAGGGAGGCCAGCATAGGGGAATTTTATGATGGTAAGGCAGAAATGGGTGGGTGGGTGAGGGAGCTCCCTCATAGAAGCAGGGGGAATTGGTGGGGGGGAACCAGTGAGGGGAATAACATTTGAAAGGTAAACAAATAAAATAATGAAAAATGAAGTGACATCTGAACTAATAATGTCAGAAGAGAAATAAAAGAATACATGGGGCATTGCAAAAAGAGTGTTCACTTAGACTGTTTTGAAAAAGAAATTCTTCAGTTTTCTAGATTTGATCATAACACAAACTTAACTTTTTGAGAAACAAATATTAATAGATAAGACATAAGTCACAGATCAAATACTTAAAGAAGATTATAAAAAAATACCATGGAAGGAGTTGCAGAGACAGTGTGAAAATACCCATGGAAGGAGTTATGGAGACAAAGTGTGAAGCAGACTGAAGGAATGACCATCCAGAGAATGCTCCACCTGGAGACCCATCCCATAGACAACCACCAAAACCAGACACTATTGTGGATGCTAATAAGTGCTTGATGACAGGAGCTGATTTGGCTGTCTATCAAGAGATTCTGCCAGTGCCTGAGAAATACAGAAGTGGATTCTCACGACTATCCATTAAACAGAGCACAGGGTCCCCAAAAGAAGGAGCTAGAGAAAGTACCCAAGGAGTTGAAGGGGTTTGCAGATCCAAAGGAGGAACAAATATATGAACTAGCCAGTACCCCCCAGAGCTCCCAGGGACTAAATCACCAACCAAAGTGTACACATGGTAGGACTCATTGCACTAGCTTCATATGTAGCAGAGGATGGCCTAGTCGGTCATCAATGGGAGGAGAGGCCCTTGGTCCTGTGAAGGTTATATGCTCTAGTATAGAGGAATGCCAAGGACAGGAAGCAGGAGTAGGTGGGTTGATGAACAGGGGGAGGGGGAAGGGATAGGGGGTTCTTGGAGGGGAAACTAGGAAAGGGGATAACATTTGAAATGTAAATAAAGAAAATATCTAATAAAAAAAAAAAAGTAAACATGAGAATGATTTTGGAAAGAGGAAGAATAGGCTTTGCCTGGTAATGAACTATGACTTTAGACTGGCTAGCTACCAGAGTCACCTCTGCTTTCTTTCTGACAACATCATTTAACTGCAACAAATCAAATTTGTCTGATAGCCTGGTTTGACAGGAGCCATACATAACTGCCATGAGGCCAGGCTTCAGCTGCTGTTCCTCAGGAGCACACAGTTGTGCTGTGTCATTTGAATTTGTGCTTCAGTGAAACTTTACAACCTTTCTTCTGCATAACCTGGTTAAAGTCATGTGTCCCTTCTGTTCAACTGACTGCTGATGCCAACGAATCTCACAGATGACAAAATAGTCACTCCAGCAGAAATATATTTTTACAAAAGAAATACTTGTAAAATTAAACATTTATAACAGCCTTCACTTTGTCAGCCCTGAAGCATTCTATTAACAACATCTAACCACCTCTGCCCACTTGTTTTCTCTTCAAAATATCCTATTGGTCAAGAATACTGCAAATCTTTAAAAAGCTTCTACTCACTGAATTATACTCTGGACATTTCTTTACTATGTACCTAATCTGCCAATATCTACTCCCTAATCTTATGATATATAGTCTAGCTGTCATTTAAATTTTCTGTATGATCTTCCAAGAACATATTATCATTTAGACCTGAAAAATTCTTTAAGGAAATCAATATCCATTGCCTTGGATACATATCACAATGCTGCATTTCCATTACCATAACCAAATACCCAAGGTAAACATCTTATATAGTGAAAAGCTTATTTTCCTCAATCCATGATTTCATTCCTGGGTCATCTGTTTCTGCTGCTTGTGGGCCGATGTGAGTCAGGGTATTATGTTGTAATTATGTCAGCAGTGCACTGTGCATGAGAGCTGTGTACTTCATGGCAACCTGGAACAAAGGAAAAATAAAATTGGCCAAGGATCCCAATGTGTCCTTCAAAAGCACACCACCTCGAAAAATATCTTTTATTAGACCATACATTTTTTCCCAAATTTTATTAGATATTTTCTTCATTTACATTTCAAGTGTTATCCAGAAAGTTCCCTATACCCTCCCCTCTCCTGGCCCTGTTCCCCTACCCACCTGCTCCCACATCTTGGCCCTGGCGTTCCCCTGTACTGGGGCATATAAAGTCTATATGACCAAGGGGCCTCTCTTCCCAATGATGGCCAACTAAGCCATCCTCTTCTATATATGCAGCTAGAGACATGAGCTCAGGGGGTATTAGTTAGTTCATGGTTATTCTTCCACCTAGAGGGTTGAAGACCCCTTCAGCTCCTTGGGTACTTTCTCTAGCTCCTTCCTTGGGAACCCTGTGTTCCATCTAATAGCTGACTGTGAGCTTCCATCTCCATGTTTGCCAGGCATTGGTATAGTCTCCCACAAGACAGCTATATCCTGGCCCTTTCAGCACTATCTTGCTGGCATATGCTATAGTGTCTATGTTTGGTGGCTGACTGTGGGATGGATCCCTGGCAGCCGCAGTC
>LR751511.1:145832-159003 GCA_902729485.2 Mus minutoides
GATATCAGTGAGTACATGTTATGTGAGTTCTTTTGTGATTGGGTTACTTCACTCAGGAAGTGGGGCACAGAGTTAAACAAAGAATTCTCAACTGAGGAATACAGAATGGCTGAAAAACACTTGAAAAAATGTTCAACATCCTTAATCATCAGGGAAATGCAGATCAAAACAACCCTGAGATTCCACCTCACACCAGTAAGAATGGCTAAGATAAAAAATTCCGGTGACAAAAGATGCTGGCGTGGATGTGGAGAAAGGGGAACACTCCTCCATTGTTGGTGGGAATGCAAGCTGGTTCAACCACTCTGGAAATCAGTCTGGTGGTTCCTCAGAAAATTGGAGATAGTACTACCGGAAGATCCTGCAATACCTCTACTGGGCATATATCCAGAAGATATTCCATCTGGTAATAAGGACACATGTTCCACTATGTTCATAGCCGCCTTATTCATAATAGCCAGAAACTGGAAAGAACCTAGATGTCCCTCAACAGAAGAATGGATACAAAAATTTGGTATATTTACACAATGGAGTACTACTCAGCTATTAAAAACAATAAATATATGAAATTCCTAGACCACACGTTTTAAAAATTACATTATTGTATTTATTTATATTCCAAAAGTCATTAGCTTTCGTGCCCCTCCCCCCAGTTTGTCACACCTATCTCTTCCTCTGACAGAATGCTCTCCCACCTGTCCATCCAGTGCCATCTCACCCCTACCAGCATCCCTGTTTCCCAGGACATCAAGTTTCAATAGGATTAAGTGCATAGACTCCCACTGAAGCCATACAAGGCAGTTCTCTGCTACACGTGTGCCAAGGGCCATGAACCAGCCCATATATTCCCCTTGGTTTGTAATTTAGACTCTGGAAGCTTTGAGGGCTTCGGGTTAGTTGACATTGTTGTTCTTCCTATGGTGTTTCAATCTCCTTCAGATCCCTGAGTCCTTCTTCTACCTCTTCCATACTGGCCTCTGATCTCAATCCAATGGTTGGCTGTAGGTATATGTGTTTTCTCAGTAATTTGCAGGCAGAGCCTCACAGAGAAAAGCCATGCCAGGCTCCTGTCTGCATATACAATATGGCCTCAGGAATAGTATCAGGATTATGGATATGATATTAGCAGGAATGCCCAAGAGTGGGGAAATGCAAATGGAAGAGACCTCCTCCAGCAAATAGACATGGCCCCCCAGTTGAGGCATGGGACCAGCAACTCATCTTCAAAATCTTTAACACAGAATTGTTCATGTCTAAAGGTAATGCAGGGACAACAATGGAGCAAAATACTGAAAGAAAGGCCACTCAGTCACTAGCCAAACTTGGGATCTACCCCATGCCTGTACAGCATACTTCATAAACATTCTACCCCAGCAGTAAGAGAAGCTGACTAAGCTTTGGAAAGGTCTTAAGATCCTTCCTAGGCATTAGCTTCACAATTAGCATAACTCCTTATGCTATTTACATATTATGTTGGGAAACCATAGTTAATAGAAGAAATGATTCAGACATTAATTTACTTTCCAACTGTTCTTTTTCCTTATGCTGATGTTTAGTTTTCCCTATTGGCATTCATTCCAGCAGTAACTAGGCCTATAGATCTCCTGCATGTCTATCTACTATGTGATATCATCTGCCAACGTGTTCTTTATATAGTAACAATTTCTAATTTTATTTTATTTACTATTTATTTATTTATTTATTTATTTATTTATTTATTTAATTTTTTGACAGGGTTTCTCTGTATAGCCCTGGCTGCCCTGGAACTCACTCTGTAGACCAGGCTAGCCTTGAACTCAGAAATCGACCTGTCTCTGCCTCCCAAGTGCTGGGATTAAAGGCATGCACTACCACTGCCCACCTACAATTTCCAATTTAAAAAAAGAGTCAATATTTAGATACCTTCTATCACTTTAATAAAAAATTCATTAAATTATTTTTTTCAGGTGAAAAGGGGTACTGTCTGATTATGAAATATCCTATCAATGAATAGTATTTTGAAATCCAGGCAAAGAAATGTAATTTGCAGATCAGAAGTGCTTTTTGGCCTAAAAGAATATTTTTGTTGTTCTGTGGGGCTTCATTGTTTTAAGATTAAGACATCCTGAAATGACTTATTTTTCATCCATTTTGAGTTCTAGGCATTAGAAGACTTTATTTTTGAAGGAAAATAAACATCCAAGTCTTCTTTAGAGGTAACAAAATATTTAGAGTCATTATATCTTTAAATAAAATAACACAATAAATACTAAATACTGTGCAGTAGGCAAATTTTACATCTATGGTCCCATGAATACTGTACACCAATGTAAAAGTAGTATCTAAGGACTTGTATTCAGGATGGGTTGGGAGAATAGATGTCTGGAAGAGAGCAATTAGGCTTTTGTAAACAGTTTCTTCTGAAGACTGAAGGAGAATGGACTGAAGTACAATTTCCACAGCAGTGATCAGAGAAACTTCACCTCCCAGGATTTGCAGTAACTTTGAGTAAATTAAAGAAAAGTCATTAATTAAGTAAATGATAATCATTTCATTTTCCTAAGTTTAAATGGAAAAAAATAAAGTTAGCCAGAAATGATGACATGTGACCATTTGTGACATTGGCTGAAATCAAAGGAACTGCACGATAATACGGGAAGATGTGGGGCAATTGGCTGTGCAAAGACAGCCTGGTCTCCAGTCGAGATAAGGTCTAAACTCTGGTAGAACCTGGTGGTGATAATTCACCTACATGGGATGGTGACATGGTACCTCATGTCTCCTACAATCCTGGTTCCTGTGGAAGTTACTGCCCCCACAACCCCCACAAGTGAAGCATGTGCCTAGTAGTCATGTAGACAATGTCCCAAGCTTCTGACCTTCAGTCTAGACTCCTCCCAGTTACCTACCAACAACAAGATAACAAGTCTACCATAAGAGGGGTTGCCTAGCTCCACTCTCCTAGCTCTCTCTCTCTCTCTCTCTCTCTCTCTCTGTTGTTCTCTCTCTCTCTCTCTCTCTCTCTCTCTCTCTCTCTCTCTCTCTCCTTGCTCTTACTCTCTCTCCTCACTCTCTCAATCTCTAACCTCTTACTCTAACCTCTTACTCCCTAGCCTTTCCTCTTTCTTTCTCTTTCCCCCTTCTCTTCTCCTGGCCATGGCCAGTCTCTCGCTCTCTCTTTTATTTTCTCTCTTTCCCCCTGCCTTTCTACAATAAAGCTCTAAAACAATAGACTGTCTCTGTTCATCAAGGCCCCCTGTGCTTGGACAATGGGATAGGCTTTCTCCTAAGGAACCATGTCTAATCTCCTGTCAGGCCTTCCTGTGCTCCAGCCATGGACCAGACTTGGACTCTTGGGACTAAGGACTCTTGCCTGCATGGGAACCTGCCCTCCCTCCCATATCTCTGGGGTCGAGGGTGTCACCCCAGGGCCTCTGGTATCAGGGGGTTACCCTTGTCCACCACCCCACTGACTGGGATCAGTAGCTTCACACAGCCAGATGCCCACCCAGGGCCTAGTGGAAAGCAGACAGCAGTCCTCCCATGTCCACCTGCCCAGAGCACAGAAACTCTGGCCAGAAGAAGGATCTTTCCATCCCATCTCTTCCCTTACACCCTTTAGCCTCATAGTAAGAGACCTATTTAACAATATTCTGACTTAAATGTATAATTTAACTTAAAAATTTTTAATCATAAGGTAGATTGATTATTTAGTGGAAACTCTATTTCTTATTCCTGCAGCTATTTATGTTTTATACTTTGTTTTTACCTCTTTATATATGTTTATTACATTAAAGCTGTGAGTTATTTCACCATGAGAAGGTTTAATAGCCCCCCATTCAAAATAATTTTAGAGTGGAGTGCTGCATTTGATAGAGTGTGCATCTCTGAGGAATTAATTATAACTGGAAAATGACTATGTGCTGTTCAGCTGAGTCTATGTCAGAGGATTTTCGTCTTAAGTTCAAATGTTTGACAGTGCCTCTTGTTCTTTAATTGTGGATGTCTTGATGTTTTAATTGAAATTAGAGAGGCTGCATTAATTGTTAGGCTGCTTTCTTCTTGTGTCAAGTATTTTATAACTACTTGCTTTAACTAATCTATGAGATATAAAATGGAAAACTTATACCTATTCATGTTGCAAAATGCTGTTTGTGTTACATTGTATAATGTTTAAGCCATGCTAAGATACATCAGCTTAAAAACTAGATTATTTCTTTTGATCTCCAGAATATCTCAAGAACTAGTTTGCAGTAACCAATGAAATGCTACACAAGGGATGACAATAGATGTAGATTCCAATGGTCTTATTTAATTTTTATTTTTTTCATTATTTTTATATGAATTAATATTATGAATTCACTGGGTTTAAAATTTGCAATTAAAGTATAAAGGGGTATTCCATAGGATATATATCTATAATCCTGGCTCTACGTACGGTGAGGCATGGAGGATTAAAATTAAATGGAGCTACCATAGGATACACATGCATGCTCAAGAAACCATGCTAATTTTTCTTAAATCCATACTAACACTGGTAGTAAAGTTTTGACAATATGAATAACAAAATTATTAAAAGGGTACAAAATGAAAAAAAAAATAAATCCAAATACATTCAACTTTTTAACTACTCACCTCTGGGAGGTATTAGCAATTAGAAGCATTAGCTTCTAGATGCTTCAAAAGTATAAAAAGCCACCTAATTCCAAAGTCTCCATAGATTCTTTTTCTTGTGAAAGTTAACATTATACTTAAACTTTAAGCTTGCATGAGAAATGAAAATTCAAAGCATGTAATCCTCCAGCTCTTTAAAGCTGTACCCTGTCAGCCGACTTCCCTCTTCTATCAAATGTTGAATACTGTGATGGTTTGTATATTCTTGGACCAGGGAGTGGAAATATTTGGAGGTGTGGCCTTGTCAAAATAGGTGTGACCTGGTGTGTCACTGTGGGTGTGGGCATAAGGTCCTTACCCTAATTGCCTGGAAGTCAGTCTTCCACTAGTAGCCTTTGAATGAATATGTAGAACTCTCAGCTCTGCCTGCACCATGCCTGCCTGGGTACTGCCAATCTCCCGCCTTGATGGTAATGGACTGAACCTCTGAACTTGTAAGCCAGCCCCAATTAAATGTTTTTTTTAACATAAAATGACTTGCCTTGGTCATGGTGTATTTTCACAGCAGTAAAACCCTAACTAAGGCAGATACTGGTAAAATTTGCTGTTCTTGCAGGATAGTAGGTCATAAGAATAACCTCTATGTCTGAATTTATAATCAACCTTGCTAACTCCATTTGAAGAGATGATCAGGACAATTACAAGACATATGGGTTGGGATAAGCCCCTGCCTGCAACACACAGAATAAATACAATCTTATGTGGTCTGCTTTATAAAACCTGGGCTGATAAGACTAGAGTCTGCCTATTGAGAACATTTTCAGGCATAGTCCTGAAGCTAATCAATTCTGGGGCCAGTATCAGAGTGAATGCTTCTTTTTACTAAAATATCATCACTGTCAGATTGTGAATATCTGGGCAACCCCAGACCCATAACACCCCCACTTCATTGTATGTAACCTCGAGTAAGTACAAGTACTCAAACATTCTTTTTACAGCATTTGGAATTTATAAATAATTTACACGTAGGCAGATGTAAAATTAATTGGACAGTTTTTTTTTACATATCTACAATAATCAAATAATATTTCTTTGTTTTTAGGAGAAATTATTTTCTTAAGCACAATGTTTTGGTGATTAACTATCCAATAGTCCTATCTCATTGTCATGTGATGATCTCATTTATGAATTTGTCTTATTTATATTTCAGATATTTTTCAAAATTGTGCTCATGCAGCCATGACCACAACTGTTCTTTCTGAGCAACCATAATTCAACTTAAACATCAACAATAAATTTCTAGGCTGCAGTCCTGATCATAAATTCTTTCACCGAGATAATTTATCTCCCTTATTTTGTCTTAGGTTTTTTATGTGTGGTACAATAGTGTGTGGTATATTCAATAATTTACTAATATATAATATTTCAGTAGCAAAAACTTGATAGCCATAATTAGAAAACTATTATGAGAAACAATGGTTATTATTTTACATTAATTGAACTTTATAATAGTTTTTAATTCTTTAGACTTGAGTGATTTTAAATTTCTTTTCTTTTCAATTCAAGCACTTCATTAAAATAGCTTATAAGTCAAATGCTTGTAATGAATGATTTTACATATATGTTTATATTATTTCATTAGAGAGAAAGAGGTGATGGCATTTGAGACATATATTTTATGTTCTGAATAGTAATTTGCTGGTTACAGACTTCTTGCCTGCAAATTTTTGTTTCTGTCTAATGTGTTTACACTTGCTAATTAATGGTTCCTAAGTAGCCATGTACACTTTCCATGAATTCATCTTCTTTTTCTTTTCTTTTCTTTTCTTTTCTTTTCTTTTCTTTTCTTTTCTTTTCTTTTCTTTTCTTTTCTTTTCTTTTCTTTTCTTTCTTTCTTTCTTTCTTTCTTTCTTTCTTTCTTTCTTTCTTTCCTTTTCCCTTGGGGATATGATAGTGTATGTTTGAGACGGGTCTTTATTTACACCACTGATTTGTGTGGATGTGACATTATAGTGATCAGGTTGGTCTTGAATTTTCAGAGATCAACTTGCCTCTGTGTTCCAAATGCTAGGATAAAAGGCATGTGCCAATATGTCCAGCATAACTTAAAATTTTAATCTTGCATTTGTAGTATAAACATTACTGTAGAGAAATTTTAATTCAGCAACATGGCTGCTCTGGTAAGCGATCACATCCAAAGATATTTTAGGTCAGAGTGATCCTTATAGAATGCAGGCAAACTCTGGATTGCAGAATGATCTGACTGGAATACATACATGGACTTTGTACACATTTTTTTCATAACTTTGTAAACTCACATTACATATCAACCAAATTCCCTCTCCATCCTTTCTTCTCTGTTCAGGGCTTGCAAATCCTCCCCTCATTTACACCCTTCTCTTTTCAGGAAAGGAGAAGACCACCTTGGGTACCACTTCACTTAGAATACCCAGTACTAGCATGATTGAGTACCTCCTTTCCTACAGGCTCAAGAAGGCATTTCAGATACAACAAGGGAATCCAACAGCAAGGAACAAAGTCAGAGACAGCATGCATTCCTATTGTTAGAGGGTCCATGTGAAGACAGGCTTTATATCAGTTACAAATGTAGGGTTGTAGGGGAATAGTTCTAAACCCTGCATGCTCTTTGGTTGGTGGTTGTATCTCTGTGAGCCCCCCATAGGCCCAGGGTAATTGACTATGTAGGTAATCTTGTAGTGTCCTTGACCTTTCTGGATTGCTAAGTTCCAACCCACTATTCTACAAGACACTTTGAGATGCACATGATGTGTATTTCTTGGTCTCTGCATCTGTTTCCAGTTGGTCCTGGATGCATCCACTCAGAAGACAACTTATGTATGCTAGCTTCATGTATGCAAGCAAGGCAAAGTATCATTAATAATGTCAGGCCTGTCTCTCTCCCATGTGATGGTTCTCAAGTTGGGCTAATAATTGATTGGCTATTGTCAAACTCTGCCCCATCTTTATCTCTGTGCATCTGGTATGACATGAAGTTAATGGGAGTTTATAGAAGGAAAGAACCATGATTGAAAGTGGAATTTACTTGATGGAAGACAAAGTGATGAATAAAAGAATGATTTGGTAGAATATGTAGGATATGCCAAATTCTCATGAAATTAGCGCAAAAAGAGTGTCTACATATGAGAAGGCAGAGAGAGAGAAAGAAATGGTGATGATAGTGGTGGTGGTAGTATGTGTGAGTTTGCCAGTACATATGTAAAAGGACAGGTTGAAGAGAGAGACCAAACCAGTTAATGATAAAGACAAAACAAACCACAAAATGAGATGAGATAGAACATTAACGTATATTGCTAAAGTTGTTATGAAGCCAAGACCAAGTCAGTCAGAAGCCAAGAGAAGTTGGATTGAACCAGTCAGCTAGAAGAGTAAATAAAAATAAAATCTACACATTTCTATATACATATTGTAGGTCTTGTATCAGACACAACTTACAAAATAAATTTTAGAAAAAAAATTATCTTGAAAAAAATACTCATTAACACAATAATAACCAGAGCTGGCCTGTTCTTTATTAACTGCAGAGAACAGAAATATTTAAAAAATATTAAAAATATAGTGTAGCATATCAAAAATTTTACAGGAGAATAAATATGGCACTGCAAATTAAAATACCATACAGGTACTGCAACAGATGCCTTTAACCCATCTCTAGGATTCCCAGTCCATCCTTTTCTACACAGCAAGTGCCACAAAGGCTAGGATTACATAATGAGAATATGTCTCAGAAAAAAAACTAAACAATTCGACAAACACAAAATTATATTTCTAAATAAATCATACAACGTGAGAATCCATAGCTATGAAATAAAACCCTAAAATGGAAAACTAGTTATGCTAGTTTAAAATGAAATTATTTTTGTTAGATTTCAAATTGTAGCTTAAGTGACTTAACTCCAGATAACAATAGAGCATATAAAACAAATTAAATTAACAGTTATATTTTCTTATACATCCTAGATATATCTTGTGAATCAAAACCATGAGATATCTATACTTAATAATTGCACCAGAGTACAAATTTGAAGAAATATATCTCTATTTCAGGGACAGAGTTTCAGTAGTGCAACAACCTTATCTTCTTTGCTTGTTTTATTGTAACCTTTGTTAGTTTTATTGTAAATAAATGATGGTTTAGTCTTAAAGGGATGAATCAGCAGTTAATTAAATGTATTGATTGTAAAAGTAATTTTTATTCACCCAATGCAAGTGCAGTTTTGGAGGGTTACTGCTGAATAAGCACATCCTTTCTAGCTCTTTCTGAACTTTGGCTGGCTTGTTCAACTCATATGTTCTGGATCTCCAATTTGTTTTTCTCTTCTTATTCTCTGGCTTCAATTGGCTCTGCTGACCTGTACTGAACGGCAGGAATTCAAGAAAGAACTCAGCTCCTTTGTACTGCAGTAACTGCATTGTCTCAACTCCAAAACAACTGACTGAACTGAACTGAACATCGCCTCTTTCTGTTCTGCTGAAAATAGCTTTTCTCCTGAGAATTGGGCACACCCAACTCTCATTCTGTCAAATCTTCCTCTGTCCTTCAATTCTATATTATTGTTTGATATCATAAATGTTTTCTAAAGAATTCCAACCACATGGATTAAAGGTGTGTATTAAGGATGTGTCTGGGGCTGGTGAGATGGCTCAGCAGGTAAGAGCACCCGACTGCTCTTCCGAAGGTGATAAGTTCAAATCCCAGCAACCACATGGTGGCTCACAACCATCTGTAACGAGATCTGGCTCCCTCTTCTGGAGTGTCTGAGGACAGCTACAGTGTACTTACATATAATAAAATAAAATAAATCTTTTTTTTTTTTTTTTTTTTTGATGTGTCTGCATTCCAGACAGATCACACAGACCTTGAATGTCTTTGAATGTGATTAGAACACTCATCTTGCTGTATTAAAATTCTTCTACAGTTACTCTTAGAGAAAACTGAAATTTGATTCACAGAAATCATATCTGGGCTACACACATCCTTATCTTCATTCTAGATTTAATTTCTTTTTCTTGCCTTCATGAACAATTGAATTCCCGTGACATGTCCACATATTTATATACACCCAAACACATAACTTAAAATAAACAAAATCTTTAATAATGGATATTATATTTTACATATAGATATGTAAATGTTATATGATAATATTTTGTAGTCTTTATTATCATCGCAAGTTAACAGGAAGAAATGCCTTCACTATATTATAAGAAGTTATATGAAAAAATATTTTCTAAAAAGATAGAAAAATACTAAAAAAAGATACTAACATTTTAGTGAAAATATAAAGGATATTGAAGAGCTATGTTTTGTTTTTCACAGCAATGGAACTACTTGACACTGATATATATATATATATATATATATGAATGCCAAATGTAAATAGAAGGCTGATTGGAAGAGACTGTGTAAGTTCATGTCTAGAAGGGAAAGTGTGATATTAGTAAGCAGAAAAAGGAGAGACTTATTAACTAAATGCTGGGCAATGGCTACCAACTTGAGATTATATGGAGAGGAAGTATTGAAAGTAATATTGATCTATATATTTAATAATTATTTAATCATAGTTAAGGATTAATGGTAAGTATTGCATTTTAGCATAATCTTTGGTCAGTATAATTTATATTGTCCATATAAATCTTAAGGCAATTATAATACCCATTTTTATTATATTCATTTAAGAAAAGATTAGCTAAAAATGATATACTAAACTGTTCACATAATAGTATTGATTATCATTACTTGGACTGACATTTTATAACATTGACAAAAATGTAATAAGTGGTGTCAGAGAAAAAGCATCCTATGACAGTAGCCTTAGCAGTACAGAACTTAAAATACATGGTATTTTTAAAAAGGTATTATAAATGGCTGGTATTTACTTTCTTCTTAAAAATTGCATAATTTTATAATTAAAATACTCTGATGATAGAATTTCACATCACCTTATATTAAAATAAAACTATGTGAGAATGTTTAATATACATAATACTATCACATTTCTATTCTCTAAGTATACTCTAATGGCAACCTAAGACATATTCCTTTAATTAAAATATTAAAGAAAGCGCTGTGAACTTTAATAAAAACAATATGTTTTCATGTAAAATGTGTTCTACTCATTTGGCTTTCAATACAATTCTAAAAAGAACATTGAGTTGCATTTAATAAAATGTGTTTCCATCATTATACTAAAATAATTTACAAAACCAAAATACATACAATTATTACAGAATATTTATTTGTATATTTTATCACACTTGATGGGTTTTATAAACATAGAGAAGAATACTTCTGAAATAGCCTCAGTGAAAATATACTGCATGCATTGACCAAAATTGGATTGATAAATTCCAAATAAGATTCTATTTTAACTACTTCAAAACCACAATGGCATGATGCTTTGAATATTTTGTTCTCATCTCCTACATAAGTCATAATTCTATGCATCAGCATTTTCCACTTTTCACTCAGCTTCATTTAAAACATTGCACAATGGATAAAGGGAGATTACTGAGTTGCTAACAGTGTCTGCCTTGTGAGCCTGGTGAACTGCGCTTGATCTTCTGATTCTTAGAGGAAGAGCAGGGATTGGATCATGGAAATTGTTCTATGACCTCAACATTTATGCTAATTTCAAAGATATGAAACAACTGACATGATCATTATGAAGGTAACATTTCATTTCTATTTTTTATTAGAAATTTTCTTTATTTACATTTCAAATATTATCCCCTTTCCTAGTTTCTCCTCCAAAAATCCCTTATCCTCCCCCCCCTCCCCAACCTATCTACTCTCATTCCCAGTTCTGGCCTTCTCCTATACTGTGACATAGAAACTTCAAAGGGCATAGGGTTTCTCCTGCCATTGATGACCACCTTGGCCATCATCAGCTACATATACAGCTAGAGCAACATGTCCCACCATGTGTTTGATTGGTGGTTTAATTCCAAGGAGTTCTAGGGGTACTGGTTGGTTCAATTGATGTTACTCCTATGGGGCTTCAGACCCCTTCAGCTCCTTAAGTACTTTCTCTAGCTCCTTCATCGGGGACCTTGTACTCCGTCCAATGGATGATTGTGAGCATCCACTTCTGTATTTGCCAGGCACTGGCAAAGGCCCTCAGAAGACAGTTATATCAGGCTCCTGTTCACAGTCACTTGTTGGCATCTGCCATAGTGTCTGGATTTGGTGGTTGTTTATGGGATGGATCCCCAAGAGGGGCAGTCTCTGGATGGTCGTTCCTTTAGTTTCTGCTCTGAACTTTGTCTCCATAACTCTTTCAATGGGTATTTTGTTCCCCCTTCTAAGATGGATTCTGAGCTTCTGGGCTAATATCCACTGATCAATGAGTGCATATCATGTGTGTCCTTTTGTGACTGGGTTAACTCACTCATGATTATATCCTCCAGATCCATCCATTTGTCTAAGAATTTCATAAACTAATTGTTTTTAATAGCAGAGTAGTACTCCATTGTGTAAATGTACCACATTTTCTGTATGCATTCCTCTGTTGAGGGATACCTGGGTTCTTTTCAGCTTCTGGCTATTATAAATAAGGCTGCTATGAACATAGTGAAGCATGTGTCCTTATTACATGTTGGAGTATCTTCTGGGTATATGCCCAGGAGAGGATTGCTGGATCTTCCAGTAGAACTATGTGAAATTTTCTAAGGAACCACAAACTGATTTCCAGAATGGTTGTACCATCTTGCAGTCCCATCAGCAATAGAGGAATATTCCTCTTTCTCCACATCCTCGACAGCATCTGCTGTCAACTGAGTTTTTGATCTTAGCCATTCTGACTGGTATGAGGTAGAATCTCAGGGTTGTTTTTGATTTGCATTTCCGTGATGATTAAGGATGTTGAACATTATTTTAGGTGCTTCTCAGCCATTTTGTATTCCTCACTTGAGAATTCTTTGTTTAATTATGTACCCCATTTTTTAGGGTTATTTTGTTTTCTGGATTCCAACATCTTAAGTTCTTTATCTGTGTGATAACAACTTCAAGTATTTGAAGAAAGAAATCAAACAAGATCTCAGAAGATGGAAACAGGTCCCATGCTCATGAATTGGCAGGATTAAGATAGTAAAATTGGGTACTTTAACAAAAGCAATCTACAAATTTAATAGAATCCATATCAAATTCAACTAAATTATTCACAGAGTTAGAAAGGGTAATTTGCACATACACTTGGAATAACAAAAAACCTAAGATAGCAATAACTATTCTCAACAATAAAAGAAACTCTGGTGGAATCACTATCCTTGACTTCAAGCTGTACTACAGAGCAATTGTGATAGAAAACTACATGGTACTGGTACAACAACAGACAGGTAGATCAATGGAATAGAATTGAAGACCCTAAAATGAACCCACACACCTATGGTCACTTGATCTTCAACAAAGGAGTTAAAACCATCCAGTGGAAAGAAGACAGCATTTTCATCAAATGGTGCTGTCTCAACTGGCAGTTAGCACATAGAAGAATACGAATTGATCCATTCTTATCTCCTTGTACAAAGCTCAAGTCTAAAC